>JBCJKH010045323.1:0-14542 GCA_039877255.1 Loriculus beryllinus | reverse complement strand
AATCCCTTCCAGAAATGGTGTTTCTCACCTTACAGAGTATTCTCTTGCTTTAAGCTGAGATCAATCACATCTGACTGGTGTTGTGCCAGGGCACAGCACAATACCCACGACTAAGATGGGCCTAAGACCACAAGCCCCTTCTCATACCACAGAGCCTGTGCTCATTAACCTGTGCGCTACTCAGTTCCACACTGCTAGAGCTGTGGGAGGTTCATGAAAGATTTTGCTCAGTCAGCTAAAATTCAGCATCATATACAACCCAAAATGCCTCCCTCAGAACAAGTGTCTTTGCATCTAAATTCATGTTTCTTTAGGGCCCATTTGACCTAATGCTGTAACAGATGAAAGATGGAAAATAGTTGTTCGGGTTTGGTTTTTCTTATCTTCCTGCACTGTTCCAAATCCTAGGGCATCAGGGAGCACCAGTGATGGAGTGAAATTACCATCCCTGAATCAGAACTAATAAGCCCAGATGGACCCAAATTGTCTATGTAAGCAAGCAGAGAATGCTCACATACTTGGACTGTCTCAGATTTTTCTACTACTTAGACAATCCCAATCTACTGTTATTCTGAAGTGCTTCCTGCCTATTCAAAGTCTTATATTAAACTAAGCTAGCCAAGCAATCAATCCCCCAGCACTAGAGCCAGCTTGGAGCACTATCAGTGTTGAAGACTACAGAAGAATCCTTGAACACTCTTTACAGCTGACGATTTCCCAACAGATTCATCCTGTAACATATTTATTTGCATGCTTCCTCTTCCCTTTCTTAAAATCACACTATGCCTCTTGCTCATTAGCTGAAACCATTGTATCCATCAGCAATATTCTTTGCTTTTGGAGCAAGTGTTAATGATTCGGTGCTTGACTGTAAGTCTACAGAATCCTTATATCAAAATAATGACTATTTTAAGATAGAAAACAGTTCTTCATGTGCTAAATTGAATATTGGACATTCCGTCTGATCCCGCCAAGCTCTCTTTCTGCCTGAAGCAAGAAAGAAGGGCTCCACAGAACGCAGACTGGTTTTCTCTCCTCTCTTCTTTTCCTACTCCTAGCTATTGAGATATTTCTCTCTTGGGCTCATTTTAAACAGTACTAAAGGATTGGTCCCATTCTCAGCAATGCCAAAGCTGGCAGGGAAAGCACAAATGACTGCACCTGACTGCTCCCATGCTTTTCCTGGCCAAAAGGCAGGACTTACCCAAAAACTTATGAACTTTCAACAACACACTCTCATTGAACTGGGGACCGCTGGAACCACCAGAGCGTGGGGACCTGGGCTCACTGATTCAAAGTTTATCTCTGCATTTCATCATACCCCAGGCAGCTGTGCGGTGCTGGAGCGTTCAGAGCAGCCTGGCACTCCACAAGCTCATGGCAGGAAACAAAAGCCACATGGCTCTATTCCTACATCTACCATAGTAGCAGAGATTGCGTTTTATGGCTTCTCAGTTCAGCACATGTGCCTGTGCATCAGCCCAAACCTCAGAAAAAGAGTGCCTGTGTGCCTACAGGTATTTAGACTATAGCTGCACGCCCAAACAACCGCTAGCTTAATTTTGTGCACCATGACATGGTAAGCTCGCCCTTTGAAAGCAATGTGGGTACTCAGTGATTCACAGAACACTGTCTGCCAGCTCATGCATAGCACAGGTAGTGTGTCAAATTATACATTACAACTACCCATGGTACCTCTCATTTATAACATCCCATCACATTATGTCAGGTTACATTGTGTCAAGCCACATCATTTTCTCTAAAGGAAAATCCTGTCAGATGGAATTGCAATGATAACTTCCATTCTTTTTTATTTCATTTAATATGAATGGCCCATCTGTAATAATATCAGAGACTGCCCCCTTTCTCTCCCCTGTCTGCAGACCTCTCAAAGATTGCTGTTTTCTTTATACAAATGCTAGAATCAAATGTGTAATTTCTCATCTCAAAATGCGTGCTGCCAGTTTAATAAGGGCCCTGTCATCCTGTTCCTCAGGGATGTATCCTGAAAGAGCAGAAAGGCAAAAAGATGCTTTATTACTTCACATCAGTAATATTAATAAGTTCTGCTCTACAGTGCATCCAGTGGATTACAGCACTTTGCAATCATTAGCTCTTCAGCAGAACAGCCTGACAACAAGGCTGGCTTGGCTTTGTGTGGGGCATCTGCCCTACTTGCTTGTTCACTTGCTTTGTTCTGGAGCAGTGCAGAATATACACATAATGCCTGCAGCTACAGAAAGTATGAATTTGGTGGAAGAGCTGAGAACTAGTTCACAACCCCCTGCATACTACCTTGTTCCATGTTTAGTTACCTGTTATTCTTTCCCCAACATCCTTGTTAGATCATCAGGACCTGTTTGGGTAAGGGACCAGCTTCCTGATGGGCCTCCAGCATAACAAGATGTAATCTGGGCACCTGGTGCTGTGCAATACACTAACTTTCTATTGCTGGATGTGCCAGACCATGAATATGTGTGCATATACAGGCATGTTTTGACTGAAGAAGGCATCTGCCCAAATTAACCATGCACATAATCTGCTTTTCCCTCCCATCTTTGCTACAGATGGTTACACCTGCAGCCAGTAGCTACCTTAAACCAAAGATCTTGCAGTTTCAAATCAGTAGAAGGGGAAGCACGGCTCCAATGCAGGTTTGCCTCATCTTGATAGTCTGTGATGAGCTTCTTAGTATGATGCAGCTGCTGACTCCAAAAAGGTATGAGACCATTGCAAAAAGCAACTGTCCATGAATGTGCAATGGGGTCTCATCCTTATCTTCCTCATGGTGCACCACAGTCATCTCAACCCCAGCCTGGTTATCTTAACGTGGGTATTGTGCTAGCAAGTGTGGGGGAGAAACTCATGGGAAACTAAGAGTGCCTGCCATCAACTGCACTTAAGATAACTATCACCTCAATCTTCAATCAGGCCTTGCACTGAGTTCTGCCACATTAATTTCATATGTAATTGCCAAAAGCCTCAGACTTGGTGCTCAGTATGATCATTGTACTGACAACTCAATAGATTTCCTACTTGCAATATTTTCCAGTAATACATAAATTTTATCTGTTATGAAAACATACTGTGAAGAACCCAAGATTACTGCTGGTTTTATCTAACTGTAATAGGACACAGCATCCAAGTGAAAAATACACTTTGTTACAGTTCAAATATTAAATAGTTTCAGTGTTTAACAGGAATGTATTTGCTGTACAAATTTCATCCCACAAAATCCATTCCTTAATTAAAGCCCTATTTTCTTTTCATCCAACAGTATGATAATTTATATCAGAACACTAAAAAACTAGTATTCCTACTGAACAGTAGGAGAGAAGATAGCTAATTCCCCCCAAGAAACACTCAAGTTTTGTTCAAACAGTGCAATAAGGATGTCTGCATATGGTACCAGTTTTTACTACGTATCACTTGAATGTAGCAGGTTAAATGCGTTCATAGAAACCATTTCTCACCTCAGGAAGAGTCCAAGAGTCTCTTGACTCCAAAAGTAGTCCAAAAAAAAGAAGAGAAAAAAAAGAAAACTCATTTTTTAGAGCTCTAATCAGTGAGTATTTGGGTCCAAAAAGCTACGTTCATTTTTTGCAAAGGAAGAAATATACCTTCTATTATGTATGTACATATAT
Organism: Loriculus beryllinus; assembly: GCA_039877255.1. Taxonomy (NCBI): domain Eukaryota; kingdom Metazoa; phylum Chordata; class Aves; order Psittaciformes; family Psittacidae; genus Loriculus; species Loriculus beryllinus. The sequence continues at coordinate 10,898 of JBCJKH010045323.1, read as the reverse complement.
ATGTATATACGGACATGGGGATCCCACAGCAGTCAAGAGCACAGGACATAAATCACTTGGAGAACTTCAGCATAAAGAGCAAGTTTGTAATTACAGTACACCAAAACATGACCTATGCTATTGGATGCCTTTCAGAAGCATCAGATGTGGAAGATTAACATGAAAACTGGAATTGCATCCTCCTTTGTACACAGAAAATTGGGGGGGTTTCTACACAACCACAGTAAGGACAGGCTTATAAGCAGCACACTTACAGAACAGCAAGAGGTGAACTATTCACCATCTTAAGAAGGCTTTAAGTAAATAAGCAATAAATAAGAGGACAATAACTTTGGACAAGAGCTTCACAAAAGGAAACTGCACCAAACAACTGGACTTGCTATCCCAAGTCTCAGCAGAAAACCACAAGCCTGTAAAACCTGCATTCACCCATCCAGGGAATGGGAGAGCAATTGCACCTACTTTGCACGTCTCAGATCATTTCTGTGTGATTCTGGTCATGTTGCTGGGTTAGCTGGTGGTCAGTGCACGTATGATGAGTATATTTACATTCTGGGCAGCTGTTTTTAAGATGCACAGCATCTGTTTGCAGACCCCGTGATCCCCCAAGACTGAAGTAATAGCTAATACAACTGGACACATTTCTCTAAGGTGCACAAAGCAAACAGCCTGCAGTGTCAGGCCTGATGGGATGCCTCACATTAGCAGATACTCAAAAAGACATAATACAGGATTTTATATTTTCAAAACTGACACGGCCTGTGCTTCCAGACCTCCATTCTCCAGCATTAAGCTGATGCATTCCTTGCCTCTCTAAGCCCTCACAAGCACGAGCTGATTGATACTTACAGGCATTTAGGCACAACATGAAAACCCTCATCAGGCCTCTGGGAAGAAGCAACCATTGCACACTGGGAGCAGGGTTTGGTGTGGATGCCCTAAACACAGCCCCACAGCCACAGAGGGGCCTGACTGAAATGGAATACTGAGAAAGCAGTTATTTGGCAAACCAGGGCTGTGAGGAGTGATTACCAGCCAAACAATTAACACACAGAGGCTGAGAACAGCATCTCATAACTCTTGTGGGCTTAACCTTACACCTTTAACTTATATGTGCCACCAGGGATGTTGATTTTTAAAATGAAAAAGCTTGGGAGAAGGGGGAGGCTGGTTCAATTTCTAGCAGGGGCAAACCAATAGGTTTTCCCCAGATTGCATCCTGAGAAATGGCTGACTCACCTCCTACAGCATTCCTCATAAAAACATTAAGCCTGAGCCAGAGAGCCAGCATGGAAAACTTCAGCTTGAAGAGTTAAAATCATAACCAGCAGACAACAGAGTTTGACATTAGGAAGTCTTTAGCCATGGATCACAAACAGCTTTCCCTGTGGCATTAAAAAGAAAAGGGAACAGATTCATTTCTGTGAGCAGGGTTATGCAAAATAACATCTTTCATAGCATCACACTGCTGAATGAATCTTGTTTCAATTTTGCTTACACCGGCGTGGCTTTGATGTAATGCCACGGCTCCTGATTTATTCTGATTCCAGGAAGAAACAAACCCACCCATGTGTGTCTGGGCCTTTTTTGTTATTGAACTCTATCAGCAAACTCATCAAAACGTCAGGGCCCTATCAGCCTGTCAGCTTTACCCCTGAATAAAGTTGCAAAAGAGTTTACAATGCCACAAAACTCTCTCTTTTTAATTCCAGTTTTTGTTTCAGAGCTTGACTCTTCTCTGATCACTGCATTAGGAAGATGCAGCAATGGAAACAGGCAGTGGAAATGTCTATCACAAAATAGCTCTGCTGTGGCCAGACCCTTGCTGCAGAGCACCATCGAGCCTCCAGCACAGCTCCCCTCTTTGCAGAAAGAAGGAAGCCCAGGTTTTTGCTATTTTTATATAGAAGTAAACTTTTAGTTTGAGCTATGTGGAGAAAAAAGCTAACAAGGGAAAATCTGGGCTGTGTCTGAAATAGGGCCAGAGCACTGTTATGTATATGTGTCTCAGAGCTTGTAGCTGGGGAGATTTCTCCTGTTGCCTTTTTTTTCTTTCCAATTGTCAGACACATCAACTTTGTGTGCCGACTCTCGTCAAAGTGTAGCTAAAAATGAAATTGTAATAAGAAGAAACATAACCGCAATATCTTCCTAATAATATATTGGATTTATTTTGCAACAGTGTACACATTTCTAGTGCCCTAAACACCATGTCATATTTAAAGGTCATTTGACCTTGACACTTGAAAAGAAAAGGAAGAAGGCAGTATTATCTACTGCCTCTTTACTCTGTTATGTTAAATTTTAACCTTTTCTTGTTATGGTCCATAAATGGATGCAGGTTTCTATATAATGAGCTGGAATCTCAGCAGATTTAAAATAGGCGTAGTCTACCAAGTTGAACAGAGCTGTGTCAATTTATGCCTGCTGAAGTTCTCTCCTGCCATTCACAACCCTTTCAGCAATTTCTAACTAGCTTGATACATTCTTTCCCTGTTAATCCCCATTTCTGTAATGAGCAGCATACCAGAAAGAGCTGAATCTCCATCCAACTGTACCACATGCTCTCTAGAATTCCTTACAACATGAAATAATAGCATGAACGCAGGACAGTCTCACTTCACCTTAAGGTCTAATAGCTCGACCTATGTGGTTACTGATAATGTGGCACTTGTTGAAAGGCTACAGCCAACAAGTGACGCTGTCTTTGACTTTCTGCCTGGTCACTCTATCAGAATTTGCACAACCTGGTGGGATATTTCCTATATAATTGGCAGGTTTATGCTTTTTACTGCAAGAGATAAGCTGGAGAATTGCTCCAAAGTCTTTGTTCTAAAGAACTACTTTTAGGTCATTGAAATGTAGTGTTTTGATGTGCTTGTCCCCCTGACTCAGTATTTATACCAGCCTTACCACACGAGTATTTGAGCCGACACTTTTCTTATTGCTCATTCATTTTTTGGCGTGGATCATACTCTGCAATTCCCACCCATTTCAGCCTAGCCACATGGTATCTTCAATACCTTACAAACCAGAACAAGTTCTCTCAGATGTGCACAGATTTGCTAGAGTTGATATCTTCACTCATACTGTTAGGTCAACTTCTATAATAACAACTCATTATATTTCATATCTATTATTATAAGATTATGATCTAGCAGTGCCCACAGGTCTCAGAAGTGGCTGGCTCATTATGCACAGTTTTATACTCCTGGAGAAACCATCCAAAGTGAATTTGGGTTATTTAAGCACCTGCAGCGTACTGTTTAATTTCAGCCTCTGGCCTTGCACCAGACATCATTTGGAGATGCTGAGTGTGAGATGGCAGAAGATCATTTCCCAACAGTGATATTAGCTCATGTTTCTAAAGCAGTTCTGAGTGCCTCCCAGACTAAACAACTTTAGCAGCTGCCCCACGAAAATAAATGGACCATGAGCAGAAATAAGACTCATTTCAACTGTCCAAGGAAATCGTGAGTCTGAAGTCATTGAGACCCAGTTGGAACAGAGGATTTAGGAATATGTCTCTGATCCATGTTTGTAGTTAGGAAATTGAAACTGTAATTCTGCTGAATTTCAGCACTCTGTCGTCATCTACATTTAATTTCACCCTCCAGGGTGCTCACTGTACTGCTAAAAATCCATACGAATAGGAGGCTTTACAGACAATACACTATGGCTGAATGAGAGACCCCAGAGCTGAAACCATAAAGAACTTCAGGAGAAGGAAGGAGAATACTAAAGAAGCTTGTGATACAGCTGAATCACTCACTGGCTTCTGCAAGAGATGTGGTCTGCCTTAACTCTGCCTTTTGTTTCCAAAGTGAGTAGAGGCTGACCTGCTCTGCATATTTATTCCATGGATACTGCAGATGCATCCTTCAGAATCAGACACAGAGTTGTAGGATAGCAGTGTTTAAACATGCATCTTTAACACCCCCAGACATGTGCAACAGCAACAAAAGCATAAGATCCTTTCTCCGTTTGCATTTGGTGCTAGAGTATAAGAATAGGTTAATATTAGGGTTATATAGGGATTGGGATAATATTAAGATTATATATACATAAGATAATTATATAATAGGCTAATACAGGAGAATAAGGATAGGCTAGCACATATTTCTGCATGGAAGGTGTTCCATTTTTATACTATGCAACACCTGCGGTTCCTGTTGCCCATGCATGTATGTACATTGCAACCACTAGTGTAGATGGCTTCCTGTTCATCCTTTCTGCAAGCTTTTAGGGCCACAGATGTGCCCCTTTTCTCCCTGGCATCCAGCCCATTTTCCTGCTCAGCCTCCAGCCTCCTGCCTCCTTTACTGGAAAACATCCACAGCACAAGGGGCAAAAAGAATGGTCTGGGAATGTACTCCACGCTGCATGTGAAAATGTTTTCCTCTACTGAAGGAACAGGCAGGCCAGCCTGCAGCCAGCAACATGGGAGGAAGATAACCATCCAGTAGGAAAAGTCCAGTTAGAGCTGATGAATTTCCTCTACCAAGCGGTTCCTCTCAACAAAGGGGTTTGCATGCTACAAGCAAGGTTTGTGCTAGTGTGAGAGTGACTCTAGACAGCTGATCTTTTGTAAAGGGTCTTCCCATTAGCAGTCACTCGACAGAAATCCCCAGAGGTGTCAGGAATCTATAGCATATCCCTGTGCTTTACATGAAAACTTTCATCATCTTGTGCAAGGCTTGCCTCAATTCCAGCTGTGGCGGTGAACAGTGCCACCTGCCCCAGCTGCTGCTTCTCTCTAGGCCCTTAACAAGAACTCAGACAAATTTAATACACATATCATTTGCTCAAGGCACTCACAAAACTGCTTTGGAATGACAAAAAAGCTTTGGCAATGATATTGTTGAGGTGAAATCAGATTGGTAGGTTTAATAAGTGTAAGGAGTGCACATGCGTGTCTGAAGTTTAAAAGAGAGCTAACAGATGCCAAAGCTGCTCTTACAATCTAAGTATCTCATTTACAAGTAGAAAGCCAGCGAAAGAACACAATTAGCAATTTGCCCTTACAAGCTTTATGTTTGCACTGCTACCTACTCAGTCATTTACATGCCCAGTGTGCACACACATTTTAAGAGTCAGTTCTCAGCCTAGTTTTAATTATGTCTTGTTTTGCACTTAAAAGCTTTGAAGTATTTTATGGGGCCATTTAGCGATCCCAAGAACTGTACACTGAAGAAGGAATTAGAGCCCTGCTGAAGCCAAAGGGAATATTGCCGTGGGCTCCTGTGCCTGAGCTCGGGCTCTCGCTGGGAGCCGAGACTGCAGTTACTGCTCTGGCACTTTGAAAATACAGAAATGGAAACCAGTGGCTAAAATGGGGTAGTAAGTGCCAAATCCACAACTTCAGTTATTACTCAACTATGTCATATCCCTGTCTGAATACCCTTCTAAGAGAGACTGTATTACCAAAGTCATTAGCAAGTCATTTTATTTCCATTATAACCACATTTTCATCCAGAAATAGAGGAGAAAGGTAATCAGATCTCTTGCTCACCTACACACACTGCATGTTAATGCAGTTGGGCTTTTCTCCTTTGGTTGCTTTCTTAAAGCTAGACAAAACACTCTGGCCCTTATGAATAGCATACTAAACCCACATACGCAGAAAAGCAAACCTAACCCTGACTTCTAATAAACTTGTCTGCTTTCAAATAGATGAGGGGGAAATCGGAGTCACAGCACAGCTCTCCAGATCAAGTAGTCTATTTGCCTGCTTGCTCTGTGTTAAGAAAGCACTCATGGCACCCTACAGCAATCACCAGTGCTAGATCTGCTGGCCAAAGTACCTCTCAACAATGAGAAATGAGGGCATTTACCCAAGGTCACCTTCCGAAAGGAGAAAGCTGGTTAGCTGCACGAGTTGCTAAAGGAGTTTTCTGTCCTGAGGGGCAATGCATGTACATTTTGTACAATGCTTGTACATTTTGTAGGGGCTGCCCAGCTGCTCCTCAACTTCAAATCAAGGTTCATGTTGCATGTACTGATAAGGCAGCATGACTCTTTAAAGAACATATTCACATTGTTTAATTGTATTGATTTCTTTTGGCATACACCTTGAGTTGAGCCCCATCAACATCCTCTTGGCTAGTCAATGCGGCTGGCACGGTTAAAACTTGAGGCAGAGGTATGAATTATCTGTTACATAAATAATTCACTGACAGTGCTCAGTGTCTGCTTGGTACATGATGAAACACCAGGTTCAAAACACAAACAAATCAGGGTGAATCCACTCCAAGCACTGGTTACCTCAGGCATATTTTGCTCCTTCTCATGATCAAACAGATCCAGACTGTTACAGCTCAAATGTGGAGGTGGCATAGCCTAATTAAAAACCTTGCTCAGTATCACATAAATGCCAAATAGAGCCCCATACATAGCAAGGTAAAAGACATGTAATTAATTAACGTATTGCTTGATTGACTGGCACTACCACACCAACACAGAGGGTCGGCCCTATGAACACAAATGAAACATCAATGTACAAGAGCACAAAGGTCAGTTACATAAAAAGCTTCATCTGATGACAGAAATTAGACACTGTTTCCTCTTTATGCCTTTGCAAATCTCTTTTAAGTCCCATACTAAATAAAGTATCTGTTATGGAAGACCACTTAATCTGCAGCAAATTCTACCAGTAACTATGGGAAGCACCATTGATTGAACTTAGAGCTCGTCACACTTCAAAACTGTTCTAAAAGATTTGGGTAGGTATTTGTCAATGAGAAGAGTTTTCTTCCTGTGGGAACACCCTATTGCTAAGAACAACACAACTGGAAACACACCAGTTTACAGGAGAAACAAAGGTCTGATCCCCAACACCAGCATGGTCTTTGTGGGACACAGATCTTGGCACCTTATGCCACACCAACCTCTGTGCTGCACCATGAAAATGCATCTTGCTAATGAAACATGTGCCTTACATGCTCATACATCTCTCATCTTCTCTGCACATCTTATATAGGCTACACTTCCATTACAAATGGTTTAAACTTTTGCTGGAGGAATCAAGTTGCAACTGAGTTGCGGTCAACTAAAGGTTAGTGTCCTTCTATTAGGAAGGAATACCAGTACAGAAGTATGAAACTTCTACCATCACAAGTAGACAGAAGTCTGATACTCTTCCACGGCTCCTTTCCCAGTAGGAAATGAGGAATATGTAGTCAATAAAAACCACAAGAAGTTGCCATAGTCTACTAAATGGCTCTAGCAGTGTCAGCACACAAGCTAGCTGACATGGAGCAAACCGAGCTGTGCATCTTTAGTGTCAGCTGCACTTACAACTGTGCTATATGTGCACCTTTACAATCCACAGAATAAACTGCTACCGTTAGTTATGTTATCTACAAGTTTCTTGCAGCTCCCAGCTCAAAATGTCTGCCGAAGTGATTCCAGCCTCTAGTCTAAAATGAGATCCTGTCTGTCTTTCATGACTGGTTTCTGTGGGAAAGAAGCTGGATGCAGAAGTTGATTTAATTCCAGCACAGTCCAACCTGGCTGCTGAGTTCCCTTGTTTCAGAAACCAGAAGACCACCAGTTGAGGTATAGAGCCAGACTCTGATACTATCACTCTTTCCCTGCATATATGCACTGGGTTCAGACTTGCCTGCCATGTACACGTCTTTTACTTCGCACAGTAAATCCTGTCTCAGCAGACTGTGATAGCATCCCAGGTCCTGAGACAGCTGCAGAGGAGCTGGTTTGCAGTGCATGATTTCATTACAATTTCCAGCACTAGAAACAACGATAGCTGTAAATGGCCAAAGAGATTAACCTTTAGGGTTTCCACTGCTGTCTTTCACAGGAGGTTGCCTGGATTGTGTTTACCAAATTTCCAGTAGAAACCCAGCAGGGGCCAGAAGTAAGCAAGACGCTGCTGTTCAGCTGATCTGTGTTGTCTTGTACCAGCACAAGGCTTGAGATCCGCAAATTCCCAACAGCCACCAAGTCCTCCACATCACGAAAAGCGAATCGGCCTCCCCTCTCACAGGTACCTGTCTGCAGATTATGTGGATTTAGCTCCCAGCCCTTCACTGGTCTTGCTGATTATCATTAAAGATTTGCCTGCTTTCTGCCAGCTTCCATGGGTTGCTGCCCCTGCTGTGATGTATTTGTGGAGTGCTCTCGCTCACTCTATCAGCAAGCACTAACACTCCAAATTCCACCTGAGATTCTCTACCCTTTATGTCTTCGCCGTTGTGGGGGGTAGCACACACTCAACTACCAACATAGCCATGAAACATGGGGTTGTTTAATAACACAATCCCAAGGATCCAGGAGATACAAGGATGGAAATCATTGCAAACTCTGTCTGAATCAGCTGGACCCCTGCATTTGAGTCACACTAATGTGGACACAAAGCTTCTGGGACTGCTTTTGCTCTTTTGCTCTGACATTCCTTTAAAACTACCCTATTTTTTTAACTGTACGCAGGGGAAGCTGAATTCTAATTCATTACCCAGGCATCTAGGATTCGACTGACAGGGATGTAGGCATACATACATAAAGGAGATACCTGAAAGACAGAAAAGCAGAAGGCATCTTCCTTACTGCTTTTCCCACACTGCTCATGCAGACCTGCTGTGCTCAGTGGTCCGGATAAAAGTAGAGCAGTCCCTGGTTAGGCCTCCTGCAGCAGAAATATGCTATAAGTTTTTTAGGGTATTCACACACTGAAGTGGCCATTTCTAACTTGCTATAAACGATCACAGCACTGATCCAAACACCACTACAGGCAATTGAAAGACTCGGACTGACTACTGGGATTTGGAACAGCCCTGGATGCACTCATCATGACACAGATTTCTATTGGAAAATCAGGGTAGGTGTAAAGGGGAATGCATGGCATGTGATGGGAAGTCCTGCAGCTAAGGAGTTGGTTTCACTTTTATTCAAGGACCGTTCTTGAGGTAAAGGTTAAATGCTGGGTTCTTTTCATTCATCTTCTGGATGTGGAATATTTTTAATGATGTTTTTAGGCTCCACACACACACACAGAGTTTTCTTTTTTTCCAATGCAATGAAAGATTCTTTTAACACATCTCCAGAATTTGGTGGAAAATAGCACATATTATAAGCTTTCTGGTAAAAGGTAAGAGACGACAAAAGTGCAGCCATCACTGAGGAGTCCTTATGGACATTCATCGCCTTCCACATTCGCATGCAGCAGTTACCAATGTCACAGTGTTCATAATATGTAAAACTATTACATGTGATGCCCCTTGAATAGCTAACACTTGTCTCCTTCAGGCAGCTGGTATAACATAAATCTGTGGAGTTCAAGATATTGCTCATTTAGATTTCCTTATTTAGCAGCTGAGCCTTCTGCCTCTGCCAGTTCTTCTGGCACATCTTACTTTTGAAGAGTCTTAATGACTCTCAGTGACTTGGTTTAACAGAGAGTAGAGTAGACACCAAAGGTCCACACCTGAGATGCCTCTAGTCCTTATCACTGTAATTCCCTGGTCAAGCTTTTAACCCAAATTGTAGAGATGTTTTGTGGAGCCTCAGTTCTGCTGGGCTTTTTTGGCAGAACAGAGAAGTCACTAAACAAGTGAATATTATATTCCAGCATCATATTCAGCGCACGGTTAGGAGCATAGCTCCCTTCAAAGCACTGGCAGTGGCAAATCTTCTGTGACACTTCACAACATTATTTCTCCCCAAATTGCTTTAATTCTGCATTTACAGAATTAAATTCTGCAGGCACGGAGATGGGAATGTTTTATGATGATTTCTTCTGTCCTCAGTTAATTAGCATGTGGAAAGGCTGTCATCCCTGGAGCATGGATGGCTGGCGTCTGGAAGGCAATCAGATTTTCCAAACCAGGCCAGCTGCAGATGGGCCAGATTAATTTTTCTTTGAGTTCTAATAGGGGAAAAAAAACCACATGAGTCATGGAGCTGCTGTATTTACAGAGGGTCCAAATGTGACAGTCCATAGTGCTCCCGGTGAAATTGCTATGGAATATACAGCTCATTCGAGGTGACAGTGTCTTAATGCCTTTGAATTGCATTAGTATCTGTCTACCAGCAGTATAATTGACAGACATTCATTCATTAATTCTTTGAAAATGCTAGGCAAGAGCAGAGTGCAGATGTTACAGAATCACGTTTCTAGATTCTAGAGGAAATTAATAACACTGGTGCCTAACACCACTGCTGCCCTGGGGATAGAGATTCCTGTACTACAGCACAAAACTGAAAGAAAGATATAATACGGCAGATCTTTCTCCCTGTGAATGTAAAGACCTGAATGGAAAGGAAATTCTCTCTGGAAAAAGGCTGTCTGGTAAGGGCCTTTAGCTGGAAAAGCTGCCTTTTGTACACCACAGAGATGGACTTCACCTTGCCTATTATCCATTGAAGGTTCCTGTAGTGGCAGCTCATGTTCCTACTACTGCCATCCAGTCAGCCTAATCAGCTTACAGGAGGGAACTAACACTGCTCAGAGAAACAGCATCTTACATCCTGCTGTGCATCACATGCCTCTTCACCCTCCGAGGTGAACGCTTCCAGTGCACAGCCAGCACCATGTCCCAGGAACTCTCATGCACTCCACATTCCCCATGCTGGAGGCCAGGAATGAGCCCAGAGGAACACATTTGAAACAACGTGTACACAACTGCATGTACAAACCACAAGGCCAGCCTTGGAATTTGCAGATCCCCCAACACAGCTGTTCCCAGGCATTTTGTGGTATACATCAGAATGAGCTTTTCCAGGCAACGGTGAAGGCACAGGGCCCTGGCAGATACATGATGTTGAATGGTGCACTTGTCCAAGCCTGGGCTGGAAACTGTATACCACCAGGTCACATCCTTGCTGTGCCAGGGCTGTGTGCAAGCCAACAAAGCCTCCTGATGGCACGGCTGGGCCTAAAG
>JBCJKH010045321.1:12465-28735 GCA_039877255.1 Loriculus beryllinus | reverse complement strand
CAGAGACAGGACACCTGACCCAAACTAGCCAAAGAGGTATTCCATACCACAGCACGTCATGCCCACTATATAAACTGGAGGCAGTTACCTGGAAGGGCTAGATCGCTGCTGGGGTCGGGATGGGTATCGGTCGGCGGGTGGTGAGCGGCTGTATTCTCTTCCCTTGTTATTTCCCTTATCATCATTATTATTATTGGTGGTAGCAGCAGTGGTTCTGTGTTATACCTTAGTTACTGGGCTGTTCTTATCTCAACCCGTGGGAGTTACAGTCTTTCTATTCTCAGGGAGAATGAAACAAGGAGAGGAAGCAAGGGGAGTGAGCGGGCGAGCTGCGTGGTTCTGGGTTGCCGGCTGGGCTTAAACCACGACAATTCAGTACACTTTTCCAGACTAGACTTCTGCAACATACAAAACCAATTCAGAAACTGCGCTTGATGCACAGTGCTGGTGTCTGCCTTCTTAGAAGACATCACGTTACAGTTCTGGAACCTGTCTGCTTTTCTTGGTTCTTTAAAATAAGAAATTAAGAGTACATTATCTCAATACTTATTTTCATAGAAATATAGAACAGTTTGGTTTGGAAGGGACCTTAAAGCTCATCCAATTCCAATCCCCTGCCACAGGCAGAGACACCTTCCACCAGACCAGGTTGCTCAAAGTCCTGTCCAACCTGCCTGTGAACACTGCTAGGGATGGGGCAGCCACAGCTTCTCTGGGCAACCTGTGCTTCACCATGCTCAGAATAAAGAATTTTTTCCTAATGTCTAACCTAAATCTACCCTATTTTTTTTCTATACCTCACAATGTTAGCAGTATTGGAGGAAATTGTATATATAAAAGAAAATAACAATATTTGAGCTCATGCATGGAGAATGTTGCTCTCCTTAAAAGATCCAAGACAAGTGTATTCTTTTCCATCGCAGCTCAAATTTCACAATCTTCAAACACGATACTTTTTCAGGCCCACCTTTCTTGTAGGAGTTTGAAATAATGATGTTATAAATCACTCCAAAAGTACTTTAATCAGCAGCTAATGAACAGTATGAAATAATAGCTTAAAATTAATATGCCTTCTTTCCTCCTTCAAGAGAAAGCCTTAGACATGCATTTAACAATACAATTTAAAAAGGGATGAGGAGAATTGAGAATTACTAATTATGAAAATTAAAAGCTTTTATCTTCTTTTATTTTTAAAGAACCTTCCCTGCTATTGCAAATGGTTCTGGGAGTAAAATCATTGCATAGGTAGCTGTAGGTCTATATTATTATAAAAATGCAGAAGCAGGATGCTGGGTTCAAATTCTTGCTAACGTTGGCTCAGAATATCCCATGCCAGTCCCTGTGCTCATCATTGCCCTTGTGTCGGATAACAGGTCTCTTACTGGGAGGCTGGGAAGCTGTAAGAAAGCATCATCAGTCTGTAAGGTACACCAAGACTCCTAGATAAAAGTTGTTAGGAAAAACATTACTTGCATTAGAGGGAATAAAAGTAGAACTCGGAGACAGCAAGTAAAAGTTGGCTTTCCTAGAGTTAAATACTGACTTTAACTTGCATCTGTGTGTGAGCTGTAGCCCGTATTGTCTGTAAATCAGGCAGCAGAGTTAACTTCGCAATCATGCAAAGCCACCGAGTTGCGGGGAACTGGAGGTCATTGCTCTCATGCTGGAGATTTCTAACAGTAACACTGCTCTGGTGAGGTTTCCATTCTTCAAAATACATTTTTTTTAAGAGCAAGTTGATTCTTAAGCTGCACCCAGCAAACCTAAGGAAGCCAAGCACTGTCTGTGCTGAAACCATTGCCTGTTGCTGCTCCAGAAGGGAAGGGAGGGAGCTGCTGTGTGGGAGGAAAGAGCATGGGAAAAATATCCGCTGGATGAAGATCTGGAGCTTCCTATTCCCCCTTTGGATCAGGCTGCAGCCTCCACCCCTCCAAACACAGGCAGGAATTCTGAGGAGTTCCTTACATCTTTCCCAAACAAGAAAGTGCTTTGAAGATCCTGATGCTCACCCAGTGTTAAACCACTGCCTTTTTTATGGCCCTTCAACAGCTGCCAGGACACCAGGGCTGAATTTCAAAAGTCAACCTCCTTCTCTGCTTCTTCTTCCTTTCCAGTTGCCAATAGAAATCCCTGTCTCATCCCCCGTGTCTGTCTCGGCTATGGGCTGAATCTTGTAATCCACAGAGGCAAGAGGGTGCGTGAGATGTTAGCTTTTAAACAAAAGCCTTTTAAGAGGGCTGTTTGCAGAAGAACTTTCCTGCCATAACTGGTCCACTTTCAGTATAATCTCTCATAACATTGCTGCTTTGGAGGTGATTCAGCAATGCCTCATTTCAGTGCAAGCTTGAGAAGAAACAGCTTTAAGAGCTAGACAGCCTGATAGAGAGGCTCCATGTCACAAATGCTCACAGAGGGTCATAAAAGTGACATTATCAATTCCTCTTCAAAGGATGAAATGTCTCAAGGGAAAAGCAGCTACAGCATGGTTGCACTTACCATTAACACAATATGCTGCCACAAGAGCACGTTATAACGTATCTTGCTGCAGTCAGTCCTGAGAGAGAGTGAAGTATGGAGTAATAGGACAAATATTACCACCCAGAGATGGGCAACGTAACCATTTCCCTCTGCAAAAGCAGCCACTGCTTGGCTGTCTGACCCCAAGCACTTAGCTCTGACAAAGCTACACTACACCCATGGGATTTAGCTTCTATTTGCCTCCAACAGAAAACCCTACACTGGGAAGAATTTCCTACTTCTAATTTGCTGTCTGTAGGGAACAAAGACAAATTGCAAAGCACAGCAGCTGTAAGGAAAGGCCACTGTGCTTTGGCTCTCAACAAATTTCCACACATGGACATTTCAAACACAGCCTACCAGCCATAAGGACACATCCATTCTTATGTGGGGCTCAAACTCCTTTATGCCACTTACTGGCTGCAAACTAAATCTCTTTCATTTGCTTGACAGCCCACCTGCACCCCATATGTTAACACTGCTGTCAATATTGCCAATTCCCCATATAACTATTTAATAATAATTAAATAAAAACACAGACTGGTTGCAGGTTCAGTACTGTTTTAAAAAGCCTCCAGAGCCAGGAAAACACAGCTTACAAACAGTCGGATGCTGCCAAGCAGCTCTTGCGTGGTCCTAACGCCTGCCACATCTTTGACACACAAATGCAACCATGCCCAAACCTCAAAGTAAAATGGTCTTGCTTCAGAGGCTTTATCTCTCCATTATCTTCTGCCACTGGGGACACCTCTGCAGCAGAAATAATTAAGACAGGCCTGGGCCTTCTGTTTACACACAAAGTACCTGTTTCCTGCTGACAAGGAAGACTCGGGACTGCAATGATGAATAGTATTTAGGTGCCTCTGAGTACTGGGTGAAATTCGGGCCGTACTTAGACATCTGACAACAGTGCTGCTAAATCCAGTTGAAACAGCCTCTGTCTTCAAACCCTTATTCCCCTCCCTCATCACTCTTCCATCATAGAGACCACAAAAGTGTTTATTTACTGCTCAGGGAATCAGGTCAGGGAAATGATCTGGCTGAAAAATAGTCTAGCCAAAAATAAAGTTATTTTTCCAGCTGGAATCTGGCTGCACAGCCAGCAATGCCAACACAAAAGAGCGGACAATACGCAGACATAAATGAGCAGCAGAGGATGGTAAGGACTGAAAAAGCCAGCACGGAAGTAACACACATTAAATTATAGCCTCCTCCAATTAGTTTGCCCTTTAGTCATAAATCCACCTGATAATTAGAATAAAGCTATAATCCTTTTTACTTGTTGCTGTTACAAAAAAGATGCAGACTTTGCGTGAGAAACATCCAGAACAAAGATTTGGAACAGGGCTGTTCACTGGGGGAAACAGCAAGACAATATACAATCAAAACTTATGAGGAGTAGGAAAAACTGATTTGAATCCCTGCTATCTAGATTTTGATAACTACAGTACAGACCATTGTATTTAGGGTCTTCTGTAGTACGTTTGGAAATCTCTCAGAGTGGCAATGCTCCCTCCTTCCAAAGCACAAGTTTATGCTGGATCTCATCACACTCCATATTTCTCGCTCAGCTGGTCGCTCTGGAAACGTTTTTGGAGCGTGCCACGAGTCACGTAGCATCTACCTGGGGAGCCCCTGCATTAATCCGTCACCTTCGTGGGCTCCTGTAAGCCCATTGGTTGATAGGAAGAAAAAGAAGGAGTCTCTCGCTCCTCCCTGCTCTGAATGAAAGACGCTTCCTCTAAATCTTGCTACAGGATTTCAGGCTCAATTCAGCTTCTTTGGGGCTTTTGTTACCAAACAAATGTGATGTCTTTGAAAGAAAGATTAACAGTTTGATGAAAGGATGCAAGGGACAGCTTTGTTCTAGCCTGCTTCCCCCTAGAGCTTTCGGTCACTGTCACTTTCTTACCCACGGGAGAATATCTGTCTGACTCTCAGAGGAGATTATGACCACCTTGTAAGATTTTGCCTCTCCTGGTAACAAAGCACCGGCCACTTTGAGGAGGTGATAATGATGAACAGGGGCTGGATTAGGGGCAAAGAACCTCACATTGATCTCTGAATCCTGGGAGAACACAAAGCATCCGATGCTGGGATTCAAAACCCACTGAATACTTAGGGCACATCCAATTCACTCTCCTGCAGGAGGGGCCAGGCTACAAGCCCTGTCAGTTTCCCAGTTGTACTTCTTACCTCATCATCAAATTAGCAGGACTAGTTAAAAGGGTTTAAGATGAGGAACAGATGGCACAGACTATAAACTGTCCATGTTTTCATACTAAATCAGGTATGAATCCCAAATTACCTGAAGAGTTTACCAGTCTCTGGGAAGACTGTCACACTGAGCATAGCCCACAGTTGCATCGATAATGGAGCTAGTTGAGATCACTAAAGATGGCCAAGCATCTTCCAGTGCTTGGGATAGCCTGTCTCTGTACGGCACAACTGCTGTACAAATATACCCGTAGATCAACTGTCTTTTTCCTTTTACACAGCCACTCAACCCCTTCAGGATGCAGAATTCCAATCCATATGATACTTGTGTACAGTAAAACAAGTCAACACCCACTGACTTCCTCCCTGCAAAAGTTCTATGGCCAAAGGAGCAGCAAACAGCAGAGCAAAGCTATATCTGCAGGGCTGGCACCAATGCAAACTGCTGCACTCCTTACATGGAGTCCCTTCAGAAACACATCACTCCCAGCAAAAGCTGACCTCGTTCCAAGTTCAGTGACACACAGACTGCCCTATGCAGTAATTACCCACAGGTAATTTTTCATTTCCTAGAGAAAGGGTTAGGCTAAGGCTGACTGATGTGGTGATAAAACTACAGCTTCTGGTTCTAAGAAGCGTTACCAGCATTCTCCATCAGTTCAGCAAGAAGTTCATCTCCTTTTCACGTCCAATGAATCAGGAGCTAAAATGCACACAGGGTATAGGCCATGGTTTCTTTTACTAGGAGGACAAACCTTTAAGTACACTCCCTGGAAAGTTGCTACAAAGACTCTGCTTCTGTCCTCATTTTTTCACTGCAGCAGTCAGCTGAGCAAAGGACTCTACCACAGCTCTCAGATGATGGGCAGCTCTGCTCCAGTATAAACTCATCCAAGGCCTCTGACTAAACAAGACCCCTGAGGTGATACAGACCTAGGACCCAAAAACAGTGAATGCACTGCTTTATTATCCATAGACACAAAGCCCAAGGAAAACAGACTCCTTTCCAGAAATCAAGGCAGACCACAGCCAGCCAGTCAAAAGCTATAATAGTAGCTGGCTCTGGAGCCCTCCTGCTGTGCTGCCATGTGAGAGGTTCCAATCTCATGTCGAACTCCTGAGCTGGCAGCACCTCAGCTTGTAGGAGAGACAACATCTTGTCTTGCTCCCAGGCAACTCTCCTGGGTCACTGCAGGAGTGGCCTTAACAGCCTCTAAAGGTTTCTCAGCCCACACATCATAGCAACAATGAAGAGCATGTCTACTTTTGAAGGATGTGGAAGACATGTTTATGTATTTGTGTATGTCCGTTGCATGCCTGTGATCTCTAAGGTTGATAAGAAAGCTATTGAAAAGCCCAGTGACCATTCCAGAAACAGCCTAAGCTTGGAAGGGACGGACTAGCTTCTCCATACCTACAGTTCAGGAGGTCAGTATACCACACACAGTCTGGAAACTCAGGCCATAGCTTCTCCTCAATTTGATGCTGCTCTTTGTGCTTTTCTTTCTCATTTTACCTCTCTGTGGTTTCCTTTCCTGTGCTCAGCACTGACAATGCTGGCACTAGAGTGCGCCCTGCTGGAAGGCGGCAGCTACGGCCATCCTAGGATTATTTCTAAGGATGGCCGACCTCAGTTTTAACAGAGAAATTCAGGTACCGATGCTGTAACTAATAACCCACTGAGACAGCTACTGGGTTCGAGTCTCATGATTGAAAGCCGACTGTTCTGGTGCACAGTAATCTGTTTTACTCCTTCTGTACCACTGTTATAAAGCTTATTTGTCAAAACCACTCGTGTAAGTGGCAGGTAACTCCATGGGATGATGTAGCTCAGTTTCACAGATTCACTGAGCCTAGAGATTACCTCTTCTAACCAGGAATAAGATGGCTGTGAGCCACATGAGGTATTTCGGTCTACATTTTGGCTACCTCTTTTTTTTCCTTGCTAACACGAAGCAGTGCCCTCTCATTCATTATGGGTCTTTTAGTTTGGATTTCAGTGAGACAGCTTGAAAAGCCTTGTCCCCGTGTGGCTCTTGGCAGGCTAAGAAGTAAAGTGCTCTTGCTCTCAGCTTTCACAGAGCTGGGGAGGTGCTGCTTATTGTTAAACAATGAAAGGGGAGGGCTCAGGTCACATCTGTGAAACGTTAGCAGAGATGGAAGGCTGGGTGAAAGTAGGTGGCCAGCACAGCATAGCACTTTGCTGGATTTTGCAAGGCCACTGGGGAGATAGGCAGCCATTTGTCTCAGAGCCCTGATAACGGGCAGACTTGCTCTCTGCTGGCTAGCTGAGGGTTGTAAATACCTCTGCAGACACAGACTCTTCAAATGGCTGTAGACGAGGCTGATAGGCGATTAGCTGTGCTAATGCATGGAGATAAAGCAGGTTCCTGCCTCCTCACCTTCTTCCTTCCAGAACCCGGGTTTTTGGGCAGGCAAGATGGGGCAACCAAAATGGCTCTTGAGAGCGACCAAAGGAAACTATCTCTCATTTAGAAATGCAACCTCTCCATCTTCAAAGACTCATTAGGTACCCGCTTTTGCTAAACCGATAAAGAGTGTACTAATGAAGCTCAGAGGACAGGAGGTAGTGTTCTAACCCAGGCTACTGTTCAACGAGTTTACAAAAGTTAGTGCCAAAAGTATTCAACCAAGGAAATAGTCACAGATCCCTCTGTCTGTAATGGTGTATAAGGAATGCTCCAAATGCAGTTTGGGGTGAAGAAATAGAGCTACAGACTGAGTGGCTGTCATTCCCTCCACAGTCAAAATGGTAAAGAAACTGAAATGCTCTTCTGTCTAGGTACTATAGATAGCCGAATCTTGAAACAGCAAGTAGACAATTCACTATGATCCACCCTGCCACTTTATACATGTTTAGAATAATACTATAAAGTCCTCACCAGCATTACAGTCAGCAATTACATTGAAAAGTCTCAGCTCCCCAGTTTAGCCTTCACAAGGGACAATGGTAAGTCAAGAATCAGCTCAGTCCTACTTTGAGCCCTCTTGCATCATAGTCCAGAAAGCAAAGCCTGTGTTTAGAGTTCCTATCCCCTGTCACTGGGACCCACTGTCACTTTGTGTTATTGTCACTGACAGCGAAGAAGCCCAAGACCACCCCCCATGGCTGTTGTCAAGTTTACAGCCAGGTGTACCAGGAAATCATCTGTTCTGGACTCCTACGTACCACTGCCCATTAAACTGAACTCAGTTACTCATGTCTTGGACTAACAACTTATATTTGCATTTGGCTAAAACACAATTCCCAGGAAGACATCCAGCATGATGTTAAGATGCCAAGAGACACAGACCCTCCATTGCCCTTGCTAGGCTGGTAATCGTTTCACTGTTCAAATTTGTATGTAATTTTTCACTTTAGTTTTTCTAGCTGTAATTTTCAGCTGCTGATTCCTGTTATGCCTTTTTTCTCTGTGACACTAAATAGATCTTCAGTACCTAATACTTAAACCCCATAGAGTATTTACACAGTCATTCTCCTGTTATTTTCTGCAAGATAAACAGATTGAAATGTTTATGTCTCTTACCAGCCCTTGAGTCATTTTGTGTCTCTCTTCTGCAACTGTCCAGTTTTGCAATGCGTAGTAATCCAGTTATGATACCACTAGCAGCAGATGCAAGAGTAAAGTCACCTGTCTGTTCCTATTCACTACACCCTTGTTTGTACATCTATAGATCAAATTAGCCTTTAAGTCTCAGGATCAGACTGGGAGCTGGTGTTCAGTGGATTGTGTCTCAATTTCCCTTTTCAGCCATAGATTCCAAAATACAATTCTTACATTGTAGACTTCCGGTCTACAGACTGGAAGCTCTTAGATATGCGACTTTGTAAGTAGCTCCATCAAAATGTGCTTTATTTAAGTAAGCCCATTTTACCAGATCTCTGTAGCCACCCTGCCCTTGTCATTATTTGTCTTTCCACCAAACCTCTACTTCCAGATCACTTAAAAATAGGTTGGAGAATACCAGTACTGGCACTGGTCCCAGCTGAAGCCCCCTCTGACCCCTTCCAGAAACACATTTGTTCAGTGATTTCTGAATCACAACTACTAATCAAGATAAGTCATGGGGAATATTTCTGCAATGATGGGATTCATTAACGGTTAACATTGTAAGTATGCCACAAGTCTCCTGAGATAATGATTTCAGGAGTAACTTACCTGGCTTTGCCATTTTCATTTTTTGACCCACAGTAAAGGTTGTCTAACTCCATCCTCCCTTAGAAAACAGTCTGAAAACTGTCTGAAACAGTATTTTATTTTCTTAATTTGATTCATCTCTTAAATAAATAAATAAATTATTGAGCATTTTTGCCCTTCCACATTCTTAGCAGCCTTTTTGCCATCACCGCTTAATGCCAGTTTCCAGTACCATTGCTGGAAATGTCAATGCTTTCTTTTCTTCTCAATATAGTTAGAAAAAAAATCCTCCTTACGGTTGTCATGGATTACTCCAGGATATCCCAGCTTCCTTTGTCATTTTTTACTCATTGTAAATTGCAATTTATATCACTCATTTGTTGTTCCCACTTTAATGCATTTCCTTTTATATTGATTTTTACATTCTTTAAAAATTTAAATTCTTTAAATTTAAATCCTACTCTCATTTAACAGTGAACTGTGATAGGCTTTCAACCAAAAGCAGCTATTTATTGACTGGGAGTCATGACTTTTGAATAAAGTCTTCTATATAAATCTTATTTCCACTCATATCTCTTCCTATCTACATTTTTCTTTGCTTAGGACACACCTCCACTCCTGCATCAGTTTTTAACAGTGCCCTGTTGGGGTCCCATATCTCCATATCAAAGTGATCTATCTGAGTCAGTAATCTGTAACAAACTTTCAGAGTCAGGTTACTGCTTTACTGAACCACAGTTTGAAAGCTCGAAGAACTGAATCCTCCAACCCATTTTACTTCCAAGCTTTCCATTCTACACTAGCACCTTAAGCTTTCTCCCATCCCCTTCCTTAATCCTTGCACAATGTATCATTGCCTCATCCAATACCATGGTCATAATAAAACCATCCTTCCCTCTCCCTTTTCACTTTCCCTATCATGTCAATGCCTGACAAGCGACTATTATTTCATATCTTCACAACATTAGGTCATCAAGTGAAAATGCTGTAGGCATGCTAGGAATTACTGCTATTTGCTTTGCCATTCCATTACCTGCAAGCACATGTAAAACTGCCACAACTCTAGTTCCTGAAACACTATTGCCCAGGGTGCTGAACTCCATGCAGCATCAAAGACCACACTGGCAATCTGCCAGGACCTGAAAGGCTACATCTAATTGTGCATAAAGTTGAGCAGATTGTCTGCTTAGACTAGAGCAAACAAGCTTATCTTTAATGCAGACATATGGCAGCAAAACCTACAGATCCCAGCATGCAACGTTCTGGCCAGCTGGCCATTTGGATCAGAATGAAGTATTACATGATCTGATACTGTGGTGACAGAAGATCAGTATCGCAATCAGTCCACGTTCAAAAACCACTCCATGTCCAAACTCACATTCATGAGTTTGGCTCAAAAAGCTGAAGACTTTAAGGGGGATAAACCAAATGAATTAGCTTTTGAGACAGGACTCACATTCTCCCACTTTTCTATACATTTTTTTTTTTAATGTGGGGTTTTTAATAAAAGCTAAGTCACAGTCACTTGTCTCTGGGAGCTGAGACATCAAGAAGAAACAGACTCACAGTATGATTAGGGGAGGAGCAGCAACATATTCTGAACTCTTAAAGTGCACAGATAACCCAATAGACACACACACAGAATCTGGAACGTGCAATCGTGACAGGTACCACTGGTAAAGATAAGAGTGGCAGACAGTTTTGTTACAAAACTCCAGGTTTTCCAATCTTGCACTAAACTCTCCGCTTTTACCATCGTTTCCCTTATTCAGCCTGGATTTAACTTCCTTTCTTCCCACCTCTCAGCTGTCATATAAAATGTTCTCTCTGCCTCCAACTTTCCATTCTGTAAGACACCTCTGCTCTCCTATAATGACACACCATACATTTTATGACAGTTACCCCCTTGACAGCCGTCACAGAGACTCAGTCTCCAATTTATAAAGAAAACTATTCCAACAGAGTTGTTACTTTTAGACAAGTTAAGATTAGCCCTTAATCTCTCAGTCCTGTTCTTCAGGTTTTTTAAGGTGCTAGGGAAATTCTAGCCAGTGCAGGCTAGAAGCATCACTCAGATGTCACTCACCCCCAGTCCACTTCATGCATATTTGTTGAGGGCAGAGACAATTCTGATTTCAGGCACAGCTCTAGATACAATAGATTTGGAAATTCCTACTTCTGCTCTGACAATAGTTGTTCAAGAGAAGATCTAGCCAGGAAAGGGAAGAAAAGTTTCGGGTCAAAATGAAGGGATTTGACAGAGCTATGAACAATCAATGTGTCAGGAAATACAAAATGCACTGTCTGCTCTGGGTCAGGACCAACACACACTGGCAGAGCTGAAGGAAGGTAGTCCAAGAACCAGCAGTTGAGTGTCTTGCAACCAGAAGTAAGTGACTTTGGCAGAGCTATGCTGATAAAATCAGCAGAAAGCCTGTGTCTGCCCTCCATTCTTTCCCAGACACACGTTTTCACAAGTAAGCGGTACTTTAGGCAGCTTGAATGCTTGTCTAAAGGGAGCGTAGGTTGATCTTTCTTTAATGTTAGCGCTCCTGTCTGCATGTGATAGAGTGCTACATGGTTTGCTGATCCTGTAACCAGTTCATGTCTTACTTCCTTCACCTGACAAGCTCATTCCATCAGTCCTCAGGTACAGTCCAAAAAAGGGCAGGACAGAGCAGCCAGAGCTGCATAGGCACCATGCCATTAAGAAGAACTCCACTTTCTTTGAGCTCAGGTAGTCTTTGAGAGGTAACTTTTTTGAGGAGGCTGAAATCTGTGCTAACAACCACAACCTCCCAGGAAGGGGGCAAATGTTCACGGTAACACAGACCTCAGGTTTCCTCAGGGAAGACAAACATGACAATGGCACAGCTGAGCCCTATTTTCTATCTGCCACAGGGTAAAATACAGCTATAAGTCAAATTTGATTAAAAGACTTCAATAAAACCACCATCTTCATGTCTAACACACAGCATGACTTGCCAGTTGCCTGGTCCCTTGAACTAGATGTGAAACACTGCAGAATAATATCTGTAATCTTTCAAAGGTGCTACTCTCCATCATAGCTGAAGGTGGCTAAAACCAGCTCTGTGATACAAATCACCCTTCAGGCACTTAGCCCTTGGTGCCTGTATTCTAGTAGTAACATAGAAAACAGCACACATTCATCTCCTGCTGCAGTGGCTCTGTAGTTTCAGGCCTCACAAAACCAAAAATCTCTCTAGCATAAACCCTAGGAAAAAGGGAGAGAGAGGGAAATGCAGACAGTAGCAATACCTGAACTACCATAAGAAACTGCAGCTAAAGTTTTCTTAGGAGTTAACAAGTACCTAATCCCCCCTTGCAATACTCACTTTTTTGAGACAAAAGGGCCAGCTGATTGAGCCAGTGTATGTAAAAATGTGCAGTCTCTCCAGACTGCACCTCTGGAAAATGACTACTGCAAGGACATTCCCACCAGGTTGAACAATGGTTTAGATTTTCTTGCTGTTTATGCTCTGAACAGTCAAAAATGTTCAGAACGCAGGCAGAAGCTCACTAGGTTCAGTCTTAGTGTTTAGGTTTGGGTTTGTTTTTTTTTTTTGCCAAAGGAAAGACTGGAATATATATATATATATATATATATATAAATATATATATATGTAAAGTCTGAGAAGCTATTTACAGCACTGGCAATGCACTGTCCTTCCAGCCAAGTCCATCTGACACAGGTCACCTACTACCCTATCTTGCTACCTCAGGATAGGAAAGAAATAGCAAAGTTAAGTTCTGACTGTGTCCCAAGACTCTTTCTAGACAGCAGAATGTGAAAACACTTGGCCCAATTAGAAAAGAAAATTAAAAAAATACAGCAAATCAGCAAAAAGCAGTTAGAAGCAAATAACAACTTGTTCCCATCTCTTTAGATAAAGATTCTGCCAGACATCCCTAGAGGAGGCTTTAAATATATTTAACAGTTGTCCAGCAGAACAGTACAGATGTGAACTCAAGATACATTCCAGTATGCACATCTTTCTTTCTCCTTCCACGGTGAGTAATCCTGCTAAAGTACAGATTATTCCACACTGCAGCATTTCTCTGAGTTTATCAAAGGAACTTTTGAATTCAGCCTCTCAAAGATATCAGCTTAGTGTTAATGACAGCCCATTTAGATAAAGAACAGGAATAGCGGGCTGGGACAAGAGGTGTGAATTACTTCAAACCATATAAATTCCCTCTATCAGTGGTGGAGTTCTCTCTCCCCAGAGGAACACCAGCTACCACAGGCTTTACAGAAGTAAGGCCAGAATATGGCATTCAGGCAGAAGGAATAACTGCTGGTGTGGTCAGACCTGTGGAAAGGATGTGACAGCCATGGTACACTTACATCTTACCATTGTAAGCCTTTATAATTACTTAAAAAAAGGAATTAAATACAATACATAGTAAAGGATAAAGTTCCTTTACAGATTTGCATAAGCAAATACCAACTCTACAGTAACCCACACCTCGTTGCCTTGGCATTTCCCAGACTACTCAGACTGCCTTTCATTTCATTGTAACTGTAGATTCTGCTACCTTTACCTTGCGGGATATCATGCTCCAGAGAGTCTAGGAAGTCAGTGGATGGGTCCAGATCAGCCTTTTCCAGCAGAGTTTTATTCTTCAGATTAACAGGCTCAGTAAAATGGAAATAGGAACTTAATTTTTTTGCCTCCGTGAAAGAAAGACCTGCAAACAGCCATTGGTGACCATTAATACAGCAAGCTAGGCTAACACTCACCATATCATCAAATGCCATATTGTTTCTCTAACACCCACAGCACAGGACAGAATCACAAGCTTTCTTCAGTGGACTCCACAGAAGATCAAAGGCCTGCGAGAAACAGGGCAGCAGCACTCCCTGATACTGTGCATTGCAGACCATGCTAACTGCAACTCAGAGAAGCAATGGAGACTGAATTGAGACCAACCTTCTATGCCCATTTGCTTGCATCCTGTATCTAGATGGAGAATTCACTGCAGCTATAATTGCTAAACACCGACATAAACTTTACACAGACAAATGGAACTACAGGTTTAATGACTCAGAGCCATTACTAACCCTCCTCCCACCTTCCAGAGTTGAATCATGCACCTGAATATTAGTGGCATTGAATTCTCTCCTTCCGTTCATCTTACCCAAGGAAAAAATAAACCTGAAATCAAAACATCAACTAGAGAAAGTCATCTTAATTTACAGCCTTTATGATCAAAGTACAGTTGATCCTGATAAAGAAAATGGGACTTTACCTTCAAAGTTTCTGTTTTCATGCACAGACCCAAGAGGAGTCTTCACAAATGCCCCCCGGGGGATGATACCAACCGCTCTGTCTATCTGTTCTATCGTAGCCACAAGGCGGACTTCCTCCTTGATCGAGGTCTTTAAAGTAAAATAGGCAAATTTTAAAGGCAAGGACTAGCCTTGTTGTCATTTCTGAAAATAAGCTCGAGGTGACTACTAGTAGAAACCACAACTGATTCATCAGCTTGGAGCCCAATGGCACTAAGAGTAGGACCTCAAACTGGACATTCTTCTCATGAGATGACAGCAAATGTGGCTAGAAGCAGACAATCGAGACCCACCAGAGGGCTAACTATCCCTCCCTCCATCGTTTCTTCCCTCTCAATTAAGCTACTTATGACTTGTCTATTCATTTATAAAGAGTGTTGCCTGCATTCCTTTTAAAGCTTCAGAAACTGCAGTGAGAATCTGTACCAATTGTGCATAATAAAACATAAGGGAGATAAAGTATTTCTGAGCCATGTCTTAACTCCAGCAGTAACTGAAATAAGAGTTCAACCAAGAAGCTGTTGCTACACAATGACAGGAAAGAGAAAATTGGGTATATTTTGCCTGAGCTCAGGCTGCTTATTACAAACAAGGAGGAGCCACCCCCTGTCCAGTGTGAGAGGTACAACTGCAGCAGCCGGTTCAGAAGTGTTTCGCTGTATTTACCTCCTTATCCCCTTCAATCAACTCCTCAGCATCTTCTGCGTTTATCTCAGCGAACTCATACGCAAAAGAAGGATCTCCCTGGAAGCGGCCCGTCAGCTGCTCAGCCTGCGTAATCATCTCCTTCGTCACTGGTGGCAGGAGGCTCCATTCCACGCAGTTCAAGCTGCAGCGCAAGCATGACACAGGCCTGAGCTCGGGGAAGAACCCGCATCAATGCAGCCTTGCCAGGCCCCTCAGGGGACAGCGAAGCCCCTTCCAGAGGATCTGGGCAGCCTGCCCTGGTTCCCCAGTCCCCTCTCTTCTCCCACCAGCTCCCAGACCGGCCCGCCCCCCGGTCCCACCCGCTCCCAGGGACCCGCTCGTCCCCTGCACGGAGCCGCGGTGAGGCTCTGCCCGACCTCCGCACCTGTAGAGGCGGCTGCGGGGCTCGGCGCGGTCGGGGCCCAGCCCCTCGGCGATGTAGTAGACGCCGCGCACGCCCTGGATGCAGCCCCAGAACCAGACCCGATCGAAGCGGTAGTCGCGCTGTAGGAGCAGCAGCGAGGACCCCAGCACCGCCCGCTTCTCCGGGCTCAGCCCCACGCCGCCGCCGGCAGCCAGCTCCAGCGCGGCGGGCAGCGACGCCGCGTCCATGGCGGCCCCGCGTCCCCGTTGCCAGGCACCCGTGGGCCGGGCTGGCAGGCGACGGTCAAAGGTGAGGACGTGGTTCCGCTGCAGGGAACGGTCCCAAAACGTCCATCAAAGTCAGCGCCCTGGCACAGGCCCGGGGGAACGGCGCTGCCGTGGCAACGGCGGGGCCCGCCTCTCCGCTGCCGTGGAAACGGTGCCGCTGGGCGCAGGCCGGCAATGGCGAGCACTCGCCACCGCCTCCGTGCCCGCTGGACGGCCGGTGCCGCGCCTTCTGTCAGCGGGGGGGGGGGGCTGAGGACCTGAGGAGGGCGGTCATGGAAACATAGAATGGTTTCGTTTGGGAAAGACCTTGGAAGGTCATCAGGATTGCCAAGGCCGCCATGGAACCGTGTCACTCCAGACCCTTCACCAGCTCTGTTGCACTTCTCTGGACTCGCTCCAGCACCTCAACGTCTCTCTTGTAGTGAGGGGCCCAGAACTGAGCACAGGATTCGAGGTGCAGCCCCACCAGTGTTGAGTACAGGGGGATGATCACTGCCCTGGTCCTGTTGGCCACACTATATCTGATACAGGCCAGGATGCTGTTGTCCTTCTTGGCTGCCTGAGCGCAAGCTGCTCGTGGTCAGCTCCTACAGTCAGCACCCCCAGGTCCTTTTCCACCAAGCAGCTTTCCAGCCACGCTTCCCCAAGCCTGGAGCGTTGCATGGGGTTGTTGTGGCCCAAGCACAGGACCTGGCACTTTGCCTTGTTGAACCTCATTCCATTG
>JBCJKH010045318.1:0-17123 GCA_039877255.1 Loriculus beryllinus | reverse complement strand
TCCCACAGTAGTTACAGGGCTACTTCTCAACCTGGACAAACAGTTAACACAAAGCTTACAGTCAGTCTTGAGGTAAGCTCCCACCCACAATTGCTAACCTGTTCTCTTCTATAAAAGATCCCTTGAAGGAAATAAGATTTATTCTCCCAAACCTTCAGGTTGCTCAAGGCAACCAGAGAGCAGACCTAACTGAGCTACAGAACACCTTGCTCTGTCATGTAGCAACAGCTGGGAGGAGTTTGTCTTACATGAGGGCACAAAAACTCCAACCTGTCAGTGCAGTTGTTCACTTGCCTTGGTCTCTTTCCCTCTCACCCTCCCTTAGAAGCCTGATCCAGATTTTCTTCAGCTAGAGCTGGAACTAGATGATTTTAAGGTCCTTTCCAACCCTAACCATTATATGATTTTGTGACTATGCCTATGTGAGCAGGCAGTCTAGCCTGCTCCTAGTGGATATGATCAATGAAATAGCTGGTGCTGAAGCCCCAGTAACAGCATTCCAGACAACTGTTCTTCACAGCAGCTCTGGTATTATCTCACTATCTGGATGCCCATTAACCATTAGATGCAGGAGGCAAACTGCTGAAGCTCATCTTCCAGTCCACCACAAAACCCCTTTCCATTTCACATGTTCAGACTGCTCCACTGTGCAAAGCAGGAAAGACTTGGTGGGGACAATTGGATCAGCATCGTGCTTTTGAATTAAATGTTCCAAATCAGCATACTAATTATGTATTTCCAGAACTCCTACAGAACTGTGTTCTTCAGATCAAGTTAACTCCAACGAAGTGGAGTGCAAGCTAGACCTAGGTTCCTCATTATGGAAAGATAAGCTTGCTTAAATGGCAGCATATGTTTGTAACAAAAAATACAAAGAACTGGCAAGTACAGCAGCTTTTCTGCCCTATAAAAATATCACTTGATAGAAGCTGGAAGTATTCTACATTATCTGTCATACTAAAAGGCCACAACTTAAAATAAATTGGTGTTGAAAAGCCTTAGCTTGGGAAAAAAAAACCAAACCAAAACAACATAATTTAAGCTAAGTAGTTGCTAACAATACTGTAGCATTGTTCTAGGTATGCAGAATATGCCATCTAACTCTTATTTCAGAAACAATCCTATTCCCTCACCATCAGCACAGTCCAGGTTTTTTAAAAGCCTGCTCCCACCCTGACAAAGTAATACATTAAGCTGAGGACAGTCCTCCCTGACCTTTGCTCTTCTCCCAGCAGGATAATCTGACTAAAAGAGACTCACTCGCCAAGCATCTGAGCAGAGGTGCTTCCTGGAGAGTAGGGAGTAGAGACTAAGGTACTCTAGGCTTAAACCTTTGTTACTCCAGCCACTCTTCAGGAATTCTTTAGCACTAAGATTGCAGGTCAAGTAACTCACTTCTATCAAAGTTAATAAATTGAGTCAGTTCACTGGTCAAGTTGTAACAGACCATCAGTCTTAAAGCATTTATTGTTTACTTAATACATTACATAAGTTAAAACACCTAAGTTCCTATTACACTGTAGGTAACCACACTTCCTAGTATGCCTCAAAAGCCGTAAGCAGTCAGTGCAGAGATGCATTCACCCTTTAGCCCTATGCAAAGCAACAGCAGCTCCAGTCCAGGGGCCAGATTTACCTAGCCAGGCAGCTGCTTGGAACACTGCTCATGCCTTTGTAGCCTACCTTGCACATCTTCAAAACACACTTGAGGTTCATTTCTCAGGTTGCCAAACCATTTCCTAAAGGGGGTGGCAGAGATCTGCTGCTCGTGCAGTTGAACCAGATCTGAGACAGGATTTACAGAGCTCTGCACTTGAGAAGTTCTCCTACTGCAGACAGGGTGAAGTTTAGGGGTTCTATGATTAATCTAAGCAGGTCTGCCCTTAGATAAGCAGCTTCCAAAATCCCATTAATGGTGTCCCCACCACTGATGAACAACTCTATCCTCATGTTCAGTCACCAGGGTTCTGTTACCACATTCTTCCCAGCGTCTCACCTTCCCATTCTCCACCAAGATAAATTTCCACTCAACTCTGGTGTCTGCTGGCAGACTAACAGATTCAGACCAGAAATCATCCTTGTCATGCTTGAGGGGAACATAGCTGTGCCACTGGCCAAGACACTCGTGGTCACCAGTAACACCGATGAGCTGAGCAGCCGAGTGGGTGATGTAGTGCACACGGAAAGTCACATGGATGTTTTGAAACATGGGGGGCACGGCTGCAACTCGCTTGGCTCTCAAATCCCCATCGGGGCAGTCTCCTTGTTCCCATTCCTTGCTGTCTGTGTCTTCCATTCTGCCATTCTTACCAGCCTCCTCCCAGGCCAGATGCTCAGAAACAACTTCCCAGTCTTCATGGTCCAAGTCCCTACTCTCCTGACCTTGCTGTTCCTCACTTCTATCCTTACAAACACCATCAGGGGCTCCTGCCGAGTTCATCACACACCATCCATCACTTTCCTGTCCCATCTGGGGTCTTGGTTCACTGGCCTGGCTTCCATGGATATCAGCTGGATGCTCCCTGGAGCCAGTGGCACCCTGCTTCAGCAGCAGCAGCTGCTCCATCTCCAGAGGTTCACTAGAAACTCCACCACCTTGAACATGGTTAAGCTCTTCTCTTGGCCCAGCCAACAGACCCTCTCCTGGCTTCCGAGTGCTGGTCAGGGCAGCCGCCTTAGCCTCTGTAAGATCCTCTAGAAACAGAACAGGAACGGTTTTAGCAGTGCAGTTAAGCTTTACAACAGCAAACCAAGTCCTCGCTTGCGCTTGGGCAGACCGCCACATCCCGGTCCCCAGCCGTCCCCATGCCCGGTACCTGTAGACGCCGCCGCTGTCTCATCGGCCACCTCCTCTCCTCGCCCATCATCTCCGCCGTACCAGAATCAGGCGACGAGGGCGGCCAGCAGCCCCACCACCAGCGCCGGCCACAGCCCCGGCCACAGCCAGCCCCAGCCACGGGCCTCGGCGGGCAGCGCTGCCGCGGGGAAGCGCGGAGGAGCGGCGGGCTGCCGCAGGACGGGCGGACCGCGGTCACGGGCCATGGCCGGGCGCTTGCAGTGGGACCGCCGCCGTCCACCCGACGCCGCTTTAAGCCGGGACCCGGCCCCGGGGAGGAGCCGGCCCTGAGGCGGGAGGCGGCTCTTGTCGGACGGGAGGGGGGGGGCTGGAGGGAGGGAAAGGGCAGGTCAGGATAAAACCGGCGAAAGGTAGGGGAGAAAAGTCGAAAGGCTTCCTCTTCCCTGCTCCTTTTTCTGTCATCTCCACTTTTGCCCCACTTCTCTTTCCTCATTTTGGGTCTGTAGTTAGGCAGTCCACACAAGGTAGCCACATATAATGCAAAAATGAGGGCAGAGGACACGCAGAAGTTAAGGATTGGATGAGTGAGGCTCTTGCCTATTTCTGCTGTAGGTGTTGCAGAAGTTTATGGAGCTTAATTCTAGCAGTACTGATGACCTTAGATTTATACGCTGTACCTGGGGTAACTGATTTGCTTTGTGCTTTTATTTGCTTTATACTTTTAATGCCTGACCTGACAAAAATCCATTTTTTTTTTTTTTCTGGTATCCCTAAGCAAGTGAGATTGAATTCACTACTAATTTCGCCACTTCTGCGTGTAAAGACTACAATTGGATTTCTTAACGCTGTCCTGCTCTTCTGTCTCCTTCTGCTCAGGAAGCTTTTTTGGGCCACCAAGATTTCAGAGCCCATTAGTGCAGAGGATAATTGACGTTTCTTTAATTTGCTTTTGTTGTACTACTCAAGTTTCCTCTTTAAGCGATGATGTCAAATTGTATTTCAAAACTAAGAGGTTATACAGATAAATCTCACTAGGAACCCAAGAAATTTAGTGAATGCAACTTATGACTTTGTGTTTTGGTAGTTCTAGAGTGACAAAGCATAAAAATGTTTATGGGTGTACATTATTAACACCAAAGATTAACCCAGAGGAGAAGTTAGCGGAGGCAGTTCCCATGCAATCTGACTGCTGCCTTTCTGAAACCCATTCTTTTTCTCTGAACAAAGGAGTTGTCATTACTTGATTTCTAAAGCCCACTGATGAGATTTTATTGTCTATCTCATTAGAAAAGTCTATTTCCAGTGTGTGAACTTCTTAATCTTTCCATGTCATTTGGAGCAGTGCTACCTCAGCTTAACAGGACAGTAAATGTCATTTGAATTTATAGAAGCACAAGTGTGCAGCCTTCACAGCGAAGTTCCCTGGCTGATATGGAATATGGTGGCCTGTGCCAATGCACAGAATTCATGATCGACATATTTTCCCTTTCTCTGTTTAGCACAGTAGCTAAGACATCTTCTCTGAAGCATTCCTCCAGCAAAGTGCTGAGCTTGTGTAAAGTAAAATATCTACTTTAGTACTTTAATGTCTGGATATGTTCAGACGTGTGCTAAGCATGCACTGCTCAGATCTTCTGCTCAATAATACAGTGAAAGAAAAGAACTGAGAAGCCAGGACCTGCCTGGGCACTTTCTCAGGGAATGTGGTTTTGGGTGCACTCTTTTACCGCTGCTGATGCTTCAAGGCCAGCTTAGCCTTGCTACTTAAACCAGACACTTGGCTGTAATGAGTTTTGCTAACTACTGAAGCTCTTTGCATGGTAGATGATATTTTCCCAGTTTCCTTACATTTCTTTTTTCTAGCTTTCAAAGCAGAGACAGTCCCATGGTACACCGCCTTGCTCAGCTGGGATTATTAGTTAGGGCACCTACTGTTTGTGAGGTAGTATGTGTGTACGGCAAGTTAAACCTCCTAGTCATCTCCCTGAAGCAGAGCAGACAGAAATCCTTAACTATTGTGTTATGAGACTAAAAGAGCATCTTTCTGCCATCCCTCAGCACAGATGAAGAGGTAGGTAATGTGTGGAGCTGCTAACCACATTTCTTTTCTTAGATATGTTTGAGAAAACAGCTGAAGAAGGAAGAGACACCAAACTGACACAGCTTAGAAGTGATTATTACAGAAATCCTTAAGGAACAGTTTATTTTGGAAGACACAAAAATGCACATGATGAAAGGCAGGGTGCTGGTTTAATGGGCAAGGAAAGAGCAAAGTTCTCCTCAGTTCTATTCATCTTCCATGTTCATAGAACTCTCTTCTGTTGCCAGGCTGTTTTTCACCCATTATCTCCAGAAGAAACTAAAGCAAAGCACAGAGATTACTTTGAGTGCTCAGAGAGTAACTGTTGCTACTAGAAATGCATTTGACTGCATAACTAGCATATATACTATATGTATAGAGTATAACTAGTCTTAGGTTGCTCTGTTGTGGTTGAAACAGTGATAACCTTTCCAGGTAGCAGTGCATTTGTGCTTTGGAACTCTTCTTAGGATGTCTGCAATTTATTTCCTATTCCTTCTTTTTTAGAACAAGGTTCTTGGAGAACACTAAGGCTGAAATTCCTGAGTCACTGATCACTCATTGAATGTTAGAAGCAGAGATACCGTAAAGAATAGTCATGGCCTAAGAGCTCGCAGGATGCTGAGGTTCCTTTTCTGAAGCAAATACAAAGGTTATCTTAGATAACACACCCCTAGGTTTTGGTAGCCTTTCCTTTCTAGGGATTCTTGAATGCTCACATCCCATAGAACATGGAGACCTCTACCTCCCCTGGGAATTTCCGAAGCAGATTAACAGAAATGCTCAAAAATATGTCTTGAAACACATGTCTATGTGTTTTTCTTGAAGCTTTCACTGGAGCAACATGAAGGAACAGTACAATAAAGGCGTAAGGAAATAGTTTCTCCAAGCCTTAGGGGCACAATTCTGTTTCTAATTAATTCAAGATTTTAGTTTGCTCATGCAGCCATTTCTGATGTGGTGTTAGTTTGGAAGTTAGTGTTCTCTGAACACTGAGGCTTCGTCCCACCGTTGTTCATTCGGTAAAATGGGATAGCAGATCCTGGACCATATTTTGAAAAGCCACATGTAACTTTGCAGAATTACCAGCCTGGGATTAATTACTGGCCTGAGATCAGGAGCCTCAAACCTGCTACTTCACATTTCAAAACCAAGTCAGAGGGCAGATGTTTGCTATTACAATTCTATAAACAACTCTACAGCCATAGGTGTTATTGGGAAGGTCTAGCTCACATCCACTGTCTCAGATGAAGTTTCTGAACGTTAGTCTGTAAAATGTGCCATCTAGTGCGGTGACAGGGAATCTCAGCTGCAGCTTAAGAGCCCTGCTGAATCAGAAATCCAGTTCCGGCAGTCAGTGATGCTATTTCGGGGGCGCTTTTGAGCCTGGCCAGTGTCTGATCCCGTGGTATCCACAGTTGCTGTATTAAAGATGTTGGAGAGCACTGCTCTTAAGCCTTGTGTGTGTGCAGTGCTTCTTCCAGTTTTACTTTTATAATAGAACAAAATGGAAATACGAACACCTACAAAAGAAATACAAATAAGGGAGCCCTGTGGCTGTACTATCAGGGAATCTGCAAGATCCAGAGACAATTCAAGAATGAGTTTGGCAGGGAAGGCTTTATGGAGGTTTGCAGGGAGTTCTTCCTGAGGATAAGGACAGTACATGCAAAAATCCCAGTGGTGCTTTTATGAAGCTGTATTGAGGAGGGAAAGGAGACCAGGTCACATCCCAGCCATTTGTAGTTAGTTGGGGTGTTTTTTTGCAGTCAAAAGAGTAAATAGCTTAACTGGAAACAGTCAGATTTGTTTGGGAATATACCTCTGTAGTAAAAGAAGGCACAGCAGAGTAGAGGAAGGCACATAGGGGGTATAAGGAGAATGGAGAAGCACAGATGTATCAGTGGATGGAAGTACAGACGTAGGGTATTTTTCTCATCTCTTTCTCCTATCCCCAGTGAGGAGATGTGCCCAAAGGCAGAGATAAATGGAGATGGGCAAAGGAACAACATCATTTCATAGCTGTCTTAACTGTAGCTCACAGAGCCTAAAGTAGCTTTCCCTAGAAGCCAGATTAAAATCTAAAATTCAAGACACTGCTGCCATGGAGGTTTTCCTGGCAGCTGTTTCACACTTTCTGTGTTGGTTCCCCACCCAACCAGGCAGAAAAATGGTATGGCAAGGTATTCACCTACTTTGGACCTGCATCAGATTCGGGAAGAAACCACAACCCTGTGCCATCCTTTTCCCATGTTGATCGTGAGCGCTCTGGCTGTGAGCACTGAGCGCTCTTCCCGGTGCAACATTCCCCAGAAGCCAGCAGATGGCACATGGGGGCCTTCTGTCCTAGACTGCTGACCAACAAGTTGCTTTCTGCAGGAAGGGAGTGAAGAAAGGGAGAGCAGAGAAGCAGGCAGGTTAGAACTGGTGGGAGTGGTGCCCTCAGAACTGGCCTTCAGGGTACTTAGTAATAAGGATACCCCCAGATCCAGACCTGCTTTACATTACCAGCCATTAAAATGTGGAAGGCAGCCAGGGATGACCTGTTTCTCATAATGAATCAGCACAAGTGTCTGTGTCTTACAGTGAAGAGCACCATAAGGGCCTTTCCTTGTGTCCAAAGAATCAAAGCAATAGGCTGAAAGGGACGTCTGGGGTCCAGTCTGCTGGTCACTCGGAGGTCATCCGTAAATGTGTTTATTTTTAAACTCCCCTCCAACATGCACGTGGATGGCAAGTCCATTTCTGCCTGTCAGCAGGCACAGGTTCCCAACCACTGCCAGTTACAGAGTTGAATGTTTATCATTCTTATTGTGAAATCCAAGTATTGTAAGACAGTAAAGCTTAGCTATATCTCAAGGGCATTGTTCTTCATAGCCACCAAAATAATTGTAAGAGGGTCCATGTGTTCTCTACGAAAAACAACTTCTAACAGTCAAGAAGTGCTGGTCTTTTTTACCCTTCTGCCACAAGACCGCATCAACCTACTGATTATGTAGCTGATCTTGAAAGAGAGCAATAAACTAGAGCCTTCAAGATGATGTATTAAATACTTTAACTGTTCTCTCTGTTAGAAAATCATTGTTAGCTTGTAACCTAAACCTGTCCCAAAGAAATATGGGAACCAAAGTAATTCTAGCGTCTTTTTATCCCTCTTGTACTTACTTGGATCTTCTGATGCATGCCCTCAGTTATCTCTTAACTGTATTAGAAACTCTGCTTGCTCTGCCTTGGCATGCTGGTCACAGGTACGTAACCAGTCCTGTAGCTCTCCCCATTTTCTTTAGAATTTGTTTCCATCTTTGTGAAGAACAGTAACCAAAGCAGGACACAGACATCACCCCCAGAGGTGGTCTCACCCAAGCGGAGAAGCACAGTTATCTCATGTTTGTCTTGGTTCTCATAATAGGACGGTTCCTTTTTTTGCACAGCGAGGATGTGGCTGACATTTACAATCTACCAGAATCCCCATATCCTTCCCTTGCTGAACTCCTACCTCATCAGTTGTTCCTCATTCAGTGTTTGCACAGCTGAGAAGTTCTGCT
Organism: Loriculus beryllinus; assembly: GCA_039877255.1. Lineage (NCBI taxonomy): Eukaryota > Metazoa > Chordata > Aves > Psittaciformes > Psittacidae > Loriculus > Loriculus beryllinus. The sequence goes on along the minus strand of JBCJKH010045318.1, from coordinate 8,701 downwards.
TCAAAGAAGTCATTTGGCCCTGGTTTTGCACTCCCTTATTTTTCAGGTTTTGTCCAACATGTCAAGATCACTTTGAATCCATTTGAAGGTCTTCAATCTCTTTGTAGTGTTTTCTAACTGGGTGCCATCTGCACATTGAATAGATTCTTTGGAAGTACACCAGGTTTCCACGAATTTTCAAAGAAACAGCTTGTGATTCTGAATTTTTTCTACTATTTTTCCATATTATAATGCATTTCACCCTTGCTTAGCTTACTCAAGGCATCAAATGGATCTAATATCATTCTTTACTACTTACCCATAGTAACCTGACTTGTAATTCCTTCTTGGGTTTGAGGAAGAGCTTACGGCTTGCCCAGGCCAGACTCTCGTTGTATTTCCTTTATTTTCTCTGAACTTGTGTACTGTGCTAGTACCATCAAGGAATGACAGCTTTCTACAAACCCTCTTTCCTCATAGATTTCTTTCCAATGAGCCATTATTTGACAGCTTTTTCAGTTTATTAGTCACCCTCTTTGCAAGTCATGCTTTCTATTTTGTTGTTCTCCATTCTCCTTCATCTTAGCTGGTACAGTATTGTATTTCATGACTGCTGCCTGATGTTTTTTCCCTCCTCCCAGGTTAGAATCAAATCCTTTATCAGGATGCTACATATTTCTCCTCCCCAAAATAAGCAGCCAGGGATATATCCTTATTTATAAGTAAGGCAATAACAGCAGTCTTTCATGCGCCTTGAAATACAGTTTTGCTGACATCGAATCTGCATGCCCTATTCTGAAACTGTTCCTGCAAGTTCCTCTTCCCGAGTCAAACTGTTGAGGGATGATGCCATTGGTCACTTAGTCATGTGCTGCATTGGTCTGATGACAGGAGAAAGCATGAAGTCCTTTCCCACCCAGTCATGTTAGAGGAAAAGGTGAGGCATTAGCCAGGAATTTGGCTTAACAAGCTAACACTTTGATGTAGTGACTCATCCTGAGACACAGGTCACATCCTACAACCAACCAGGAGTGTGATTTTCTTTCTGCTTCTCCAAAGTGTCTTCTGCTTTGCCCTGACTGTGGTGTCAGGGCATACAGATAACCTATACAAGATACTGCAGACTGTGCTGAAGCTCTAGTTTAATGGTTCCCACCCTAGAGACCAGCACTGCTCTTGGCCACAAGATAGTAAATACTCAGAATTCATGCTGTCAAGGCACAACTAATTCCAACTCACTTGCCATGGGCAGGAACACCTTCCACTAGACCAAGCTGCTCAAAGGTCTTAAGGAAGGAGATGCCATAGGCTTCGTACCAGGATTAGGCCCCCTCATTTTTTTAACTCCCCAGTCTGGGCTATTTGAACATAGTTTCTGCCATCCTTCTCCTGCAGTGGTCACTTTAAGATCTCAGCTGTGTGGCACATTTCCAGGGAAGCTAGTGCCTATCATGCCTTTAGCTAGTGTTGCCCTGCTCCAGGACAGGAGCTGTGGGCTGTGACACACAGAGCCTCATTGTACAAGCTGGTAGACACAAGCTATTTTATCAAGGCTGACACACAAAACATTTGTTTACTGATGGCTGTCACTGACTAGCTGGGAGTAGGGTTAGGGAGTAAGAATGATTCATTCTGGCCTTAGTTCTGGGCCTACCAAGCGTGCATTTATGTGCAACAGACATTGGGGATCAGGAAGAGACTCCCAATGTGAGCCCTTCTGGTCTCCTTCCTTATCTGTGCCAATAAGTTCCACTTAATAATAGAGCCATAGTATCATAGAATCAAAGCCTGGTTTGGGTTAGAATGGACCTTAATGCTCATCCAGTTCCAACCCCCTGCAACAGGCAGGGACACCTTCCACTAGACCAGGGTGCTCCAAGGCCCATCCAACCTGGCCTTTGGGCAGACACAGCGTTTCTGGGCAACCTGTGCCAGGGCCTCAGCACCCTCGCAGAGAAGAACTTCTTCCTCATGTCTAAATCTCCCCTCTGTCAGGTTAAAGCCATTCCCCCTTGTTCTGTCCCTACAGGTGCTTGTCCAAAGCCCCTCTCCAGATTTCTTGACAGTCCTTTTAGGCACTGGAAGCTGCTCTAAGGTCTCCCTGGAGCCTTCTCTTCTCCAGGCTGAAGAAACCCAGCTCTCTCAACCTATCTCCAGAGCAGAGGTGCTCCAGCCCTTGGAGCATCTCCATGGCCTCCTCTGGACTTGCTCCAACAGCTCCATGTGCTGGAGGCTGCAGAGCTGGATGCAGGACTCAACAGAGCAGAGTAGAGGGAGAGCATGGCCTCCATCGACCTGCTGGCCATGCTTCTTTTAATGCAGCCCAGGACATGGTTGATTTATGGGCTGCAAGCACACAAATTATTTCCTCCATCCTCCATCCCCTTGCGTGGTTTCTTGGCCACGTTCATCTTGAGAATGCCCAAGATGAGCAGTGAGGGCTCTGGCATTGCTCTGCAGCAGTGGTGAAAACAAGATGTTCAGCTGAGTAAAGTGGACATAGCGTGGGCCAGCAGGTAATGTGGTGGGGAGAAGAGGATGGAACAGAGCAGAGTTGAGTAAAGAGAGAAATGTGGGTGAAAGGAACACCAAGGAAAAGGTGGCCTGAAGCAACACTCTGCCCTCCCACAGAAGTGGCACAGTTGGCCACCCCCAAGTCACAAGGCTTTATGTGTAGAAGCAGCCGATGAGTCAGGGAAGCAGCAGACCAACCCAGAAGTAGCTGATGGGTGTGAGCTGCTGCACTAGCTAACCTCGGTAGAGCTCAGATTGTGAGGCATATACATGTATAATGTTAAAATGTACTACATGACCTGTATCACAGTTATGACAAGAATGAAGAGGTATGTGTGGCTTACAGTTCGTGAGGACTGCAGTCATTTAGCTGGAGAGTGTCAATGAGTCAAGCAGGACCAGATTTCAGAAGGAAGAACATTTTTGTTAAAAGTATTAATTTCTTCAGAAGCAAAGCTGTAGACAAATCTCTTATCTCCTAAAATGTCATTGTCCCAGCTGTAGAAGTCAGACAGTGTTCTAAACACAAATCCCTCTCCAGTGCACGCACTTTGTGTGCATCCCTGTGCAGCTAAGCCAGGAGCAAAGGCTGTTGTTGCACAAGCAGCAGCTTTGTTCACAAACATTTCTGAGGTCGCTGTTGAACCTGGTAATTGCAGGGGAGCTCTGCCCTATAGTGAACTGCTTCCCTCCCAGCAGTTAATTTGTGCTGCGTGGGCAGGAAGCTTGAGTGCAGTGAAATTTGGTTGCTACCCACTTACAAACCTTTCAAAAGTTTCTCAACTCTCAGATGAAATCAGTATAATTAGATTATTATTTTAGTAATTATGCATACAGCACTAGAAACTTACATAATTTCATTGATGATAAGTATGTGTATTAGCTGCACATGAAAGGGGGAAGAGCAAAGTCTCTGAAAACATCTTCCTTGGGTGTTTCCCAAGAGCTGCTCTTCTAAGACTGGGAAGAGCCAGCAGAGGCTGTTTGTGGTGAGCTGTCAGAAAACTTGAGATGTTAAGGACCTGCAGGTCACCTGTCATATTTTATGTTCTGTTGGGAGCTGGGCTGAGCTAAATGGCACCCAGGAGTTAAATTCCTGACACTATGCCAAAGAGAGAGATGCCCCACCTTCATCAAAGCACCATTCTTGATAACTAGAAGGTGTCAGTCCCCGTAACATTTCTTCTGTTGTGTATTCCAGAGGAAAATATAGCTAGGATTCAGAAACACAATGATGGAGATGGAAGTAAAGAGCACCACAGATACCTAGATAAAAGCAGACTGCGAACACCATGCAGCAGAAAGAGATGAGTGGACAAGTCTACCAAAATGTTAGAGAAACTGGTAATTTAATAAGTAAACCACTTTTCTAGTTACAATTGCATTCTCACTGTTGAGATGAAACTACACTTGGTTCTGGAAAGGCTGTTTCATGTCTCTATATGCCCTCAGGTCACAGCTCCTGAAGGAAGCAATGTAAGACTGGTGTCCAGTTAGACCTGGTGTAAACAGGTTTGTCAGCAGTGAGAGACAATTTTAGCACCAAAATCAGAAGTAAGGACAAGTGTGATTCTTGTCTTGGGTGGCAAGGACCAGCAATACATGAGGTGACATGGATATGAACAAAGAGACAACGAAAAAAATCCTACTTCTCCTGTCTGCTGTTCGCACCTCAACATAAAACATTCCTTAAAGAAAGGTTACTAATAGTTACTAAATTACAGGAGTAGGATGAAGGATTTCTGGAATCTGTTCTGATTTGGCTGACACCATGCTATCTGATTTCCAAATTCATTCCTTGACAAGCCTTTTCCTCCCTTACACAGATCCCAGGGAGCCAAGAAACTTGTGTTAAACTGGAGAAGCCATGCTGACAACCTCAGTAAGTAGTGGCCTTCTATATTTATTAGACATTTTCCCAGTGCACAGAGCAGGACTGCTTCATCCATGGTTTAGTTTTTAAAAGGGATTTTCAACTACTTTTAATAGATGGAAATCATCAGGAGAGACCCTGGGCTAAAGCCCTGGGAGCATGAAGCCTGCCCATTTCATCACAAGACAAAATCTGGGGCAGCCCAGCAGTGTATGTGGGTGATGGGTGCAGAACAAGAGGCAGCAGCTTTCTGGGGCAGCCTCCACAACTGCCTACTTCATGTGTTCTTCTACTGTTTTCACCATGTTTATGATGTTGGTGCAAGACACCCACCGTGCTTGGGGTCGCAGCTGTGATGGTTCTGTACAGTAACAGAAGAACAAGCTGTGCCCAAAGTTTACAGTTGAGATGTGACGTGACAAGACAAGACAAAGACCATGAGCAGCATAACTATTGCAAACGTCACAGGTCACAGAATGGTTTGGGTTGGAAGGGACCTTAAAGCTCCTCCAGTTCCAACCCCCTGCCATGGGTGGGGGCACCTTCTACTATACCAGACACCTTCCATTAGAACAGGAATAAATACTGTCATTTTAAGTGGTGGCCATTCTTGGGAATGGAAAATTAAATGGTGAAAAAGTGAAAGGAGTGGGGAGAGGGAAGGCTAATGGAAGGGGGTAAGAAAGGAAAAAGAATGAGGACACAAAGTCTTCTTTGGCTAAGCACATATTTTCCTGAACGTGGGCCTTATCTGCCTCTTCCTCTTGTAATATCATCTGGTATGGGAAGATGCGCCTCTGCTTGCTTCAGGGATGTGTAATTACAGCACAGCGTAGTGCCCTGAGCCAGCAGTGCACCCACGGCATTCCCATGCTGCACTTCAGAGGTGGAGTCACCCTTCACGGGAATGTTTTAAGTGTGTCAATGCTGGTAAGCACTTTCTCCATTTCCAAAGGTAAAATAATTTGCCAAAAAAGTAAATAATTCACAACTGACAATCCGGAAAATCTGTATGGAGAAGTGATGGGATTCTGTGCATCACAGGGGTAGTTTTCTATGAAAACAAAAACAAGAAAAACCCCAAACAAAAACTCCACTGAATAAAGCAAACCTAAAATTCAAGAAATCACCGCTTCATCTGTAAATATTCATAAATATTCATACCAGGGTTCAGCTAAAAGAATTTCAGTGGTCCTGCGGGCTGCAAGAATCCTTTTGCAGTAGCAAATCAAATTTAGCCTTTGAAAGAAAACCCTGCACCTCCCATTTAAGATATCTCATAATGCTGGGATTCCTTACATATTCCTTTCTTTCGATTTTCCAGGTTTTCAGTGCTCACATAAATCAGCATGTTCCTTAACATCATTAATAAAAATGCTTCCTGGCTGTGAAAAGTAGTTAAGATAAAAATGGCTTTGCAGAAATAGAGTATTTCTGTCTGTGCTTGTTCTTCTGTGATTATCTCTGATTTAGAGACACAACACCTGGTCACCTTCTTTATTACACTGGAGAGCACCAGAAGTCACAGAGCAGTTAGACTGCTTCAGGTGAGATGAGAAGGTCTCCCTTCCACGGCTTCAGCAGCCATTGAAAATAGATTTAATGTGCTGCAGGAGGAGGCATCTGCTTGTAAGAATTGTCCTTACAGCTGCTCACCACCAAAGGCCAGTATTTTACAGTGTCAGGGAAGGTTTATAGTTTCAGAGAGAGAGATCTCATGGGAGATTTTTTTCCACGGAGAGAATTCTGTTGCTGTCATTCAATTAGCCTTCAAAACCAGACTATAATTATTTACTGTGTTGTTTGCTTTTGGAGAGCTGGTGATGAAACAGAGCTGAGAACATCACCTCAGAGGGGGGAATCTGAAGGAAAACAAACGGCCAGAACAGTATTCTCCTTTTCTTTTTTTTTTTTTTCTTTTTACTGCATGGGTGGAACCACAAAAATTTCCATTTTTCCAAAGTACGAAATGTGACCTCATCACCTTTCACAAGCAAAAGGAGCAGAGTAACAAAACACTGTTACTGCAATTACAATTACAGGAAGTAGTATTTATGAAGCAAAATGCTTCAGTCCATCTTAGCAGGATATCCACTTGATGGTCTGCTTGCTCTCTTCTAGGGAAGGCACTATTAGGAGCAGGCTGGGGATGGCAAGCTGCCAGCCTCGTGGTTTTGGAAAGCAAGAGGAGGGGGAACTGACTCAGGACTTAGGAAACACTGGCAGCTTGGTGATGGTTATGGGACAGGAGCCCTTTATCTCAGAGGCTTCCCTTCCTCCCGTGCAGTATGAAGGCTGAGGTGGACTGAACTGTGTTGGCAGAAGCTGAACTGTTATTGAAATGTGGGAGAATCTGATCCCTGTGAAGTTTAAGTCATTTTCGAGACACTTCTTGCTCCCTACAGATTTTTCCCTAATCTAATTCCTAAACCTAACACTCCACTTTAGGTTTTTCCCTAAACCAAATGTCCCATCCCTGGCAGTGTTCAAGGCCAGTCTGGATGGATCTTGGACCAACCTGGTCTAGTTGAAGGTGCCCTCTCCCCCCCACCCACGGCAGGGGGTTGGGACTGGATGCGCTTTAGGGTCCCTTCCAACCCAAACCATTCTGTGATTCTGCAATCTTACTGAAGAATAGCTGTTCTTCTTGTTTTCCAGAAAATCTTTCAAAGATGCATCGGGAGATGCACCCTAGCAGACCCATCCACAGCAGATACGGAACTTTCAGCTGTGCCAGCGGCAGCTCGTCTTCCAAGCAGGAACACACACACACACATCATTTGGGAGCCATTTCCCCCTCTCCTGGTAAGCAGGGCACGGTGAGCAGCCCGGTGTTGCCAGCGCAGCCTGGCCAGACCCGGGTCACAGACCTCCCCCGATGGGACCCGCTGTCCCACCGGGCACCGGCACCCTCCCGTCCTTGCGGGGCGGGTGGCACCGACGGCTCCTCCCGGCCCGTCGGCGGTCGGGGCGGAGCGAGGCGGGCTCCCGCCCCTGCGCCCGGCCCGGGGCCTGGCGGCGGTGACGGCGGTGGTTGGGTCCGTGCTCGGTCGCAGCCATGAAGTCGCTGTGCCTCGTCACTGTGGGGGTCCTGGCCATGACGCTGCTCATCGCCAGCATCTCCTTGCTGGTAGCACACGTCTTCCAGACTGTGGTGGACCTGCAGGTGAAGCAGGTGAGAGCACGGCCCGATTTCCCACCCCGGTCCCTCCCGACTGGTTTATTCCCTCTCAAAATAATCCTGGAAGAGGATGGAGGGAGGGAAGAAGGGGCTGGCGGGTGGCGCGGTACAGCTGTCTCCTTGCACCGGCTGTGGCTGGGGGAAGGCAGGAACATCCCTGGGCAGAGAGCCCTCTCCTTGCCTGCATCAGCCAGCTGGGCTGGGGCTCGGGCTCAGGATGGATCTGAGCCTGCACCGGGGCTGGGCTGCGTGAAAACGGAGCGAATAGCAGAAAATTCAGTTCTCCTGAAGAGATTTTATTGGCTGTGAGGAAGCAGCTGTGGTGAGAAGGCTTCTCCAGAGCAGTAGCACATGGGGTGAGCAGGGGACACCGAAAGCACCCCCCCCTGTTTTGTCATAGATTTCTTGCAGCTTTCGTACAGTAGCTTGTTCTGCTGCTTTATTTGCTGCTGCCTCTGGAGCACAGCCAGGGGTGCTACGGGTTGAAACATGTGGTAGTAGCCCAGGCTAGGTGATGACAGTGAAGCATTTCACCCTGTTGTTACAGGGTGCTTGCAGCACATTTTGGGGACACCCAGCCTAGCATGGTTATGAATGCAGAGCCCTTCAGTGTTTGTGGTCTGCCCAAGCTTTTGTTCCTCTCTCATACTGGCTCTTTGCATTCATCCAGTGGTCTAGTGAGAAGAGTCAGCCATGTTAGTAGTGCCTTTTGGGGTACTGATAGGGAGCACTTCCTAACATAGAAGCTGTTTTGTCTTACCTTAAATCAGCTGGGTAAAACCCAAATGCATTTTCATGTTGCCAGTCATCGTAGAACAAGTTGTGGTACTCGTAAACTTTGGGGGATAGCCAAAAAAAAAGAGGCTACATTAGGTTAAGCTGTCATGCAGCCTGGCAGTGTGTCAGCTGCTCTTCAGGAGCTGCTCATACAGCTATTCCTATAGTGCTTGTTCTCAGGTACATGTTTCTGCTTTGCTGGAATGTAGCAGGGGCAGTGGATGGTTTATCATAGAATCACAGATTGGATTGGGTTGGAATGGGCCTTAAAGCTCATCCAGTTCCAACTCCCTGCCACGAGCAGGGACCCCTTCCACTAGACCAGGTTGCTCCAAGCCCCTGTGTCCAACCTGGCCTTGAACACTGCCAGGGATGGG
>JBCJKH010045316.1:23201-48424 GCA_039877255.1 Loriculus beryllinus | reverse complement strand
GGATCACCTCCTTCGACCTGCTGGTCACGCTCCTTTTGATGCAGCCCAGGATACGGTTGGCTTTCTGGGCTGTGAGCGCACACTGAAGCTGGCTCATGTTTATTTTCTCATCAACCACTACCCCCCAGTCCTTCTCTGCAGGGCTGCTTTGAATCTCAAATATCCACCAAAATGTTGTTCTTGCTATCCAAGACTTCTGAGCTGCTTAAGAAACTTACCATCTGTGTTTGAAAACTTGAGTCTTACAATACTGTTCATATTACACATTATTTCTGACACACAATTGTCATAACAATCACTGTTTTACACATCATAGCAGTCTGCACTTCCTCCTCTAGACTCAGTTTTCATTTCCCCAACATATCATGTGTAACTCTCTGACCTCTTCCTCTCTGATCTGTCACAAGTTTCTACCTGTTTCTCAGTATGTTCTCTTGGATGTTTTTCCACCACTTCAAGCTTTGCATGTTCCACTTCTGTTCCTTACTTCTCTATTGATAACAGCTCCTTTACTGGTCAAGAACTATGCTATCTTTTATAATCAGTAGAACACTAATGAAATTGATGTTTTTCTCTTCCACTCATACATTTTCTACACCTAGAGGCTCTGTGTTCAGCCAGTTATCTCAACGAGTTCTGTTCGTACCCATAAAGTAACGATATACATCTGCTACATCCTACCTGATTTAAAAAAGAAACAAAACAAAACCGAAACAAACAACAAAACCAAACAGCCCAAAACTCACATGGTCTTTTTTCAGTTTATTCAATATTTTGAAATAAGCTTATTCTTTTCTTGCATGTTTATATACTCATTTGTTAAAACATTTTAACTGCAGTAAATACAATTTCATATTTTTATATGCATTACCCAAATGTTTCTTGTAATTTGAAGTAGTATTTAGCCTGTTCAGAATTAACTGACAATATTTGCTGCTTCTTTAAAATACTGCACATTTTTCCTCCATTACTTTTTATTGCTAATAATATTTATGAGAGATCTGTGTTTGAGATCAAATGCTTCCTTTATGGTTTAGTATTAAGAAAAGCATAATTTATCTTGTCTAGAATTTAGAGCTTCAACAAGCTCTAAATTCTAGGTGCCAACCTAGAAGAATTACACTTTCAGGAAAGGGAAGCAAATTGACTATATGGAATCCTAGGGGACTTCCGATGTTCTTTCCAGTATGTATAGCTTTAAATAACTGAACTAAACAATTTTATCTGGCTTTCATTAGAGGACAGCAAGCCTACACATAATAGTATGACATACAACAGATACTGATACACAACAAAAGACTAGCATTACATGCCTTAAGGGAAGTTTAAGATACAGTTGATAAAACCTTATGTCTATAGTTAACTTACTAAACCAGTAATTTATATGGATGTTCCAAAAGAAAAATAAGATTCAGTGTTTTATAATATTTTTAAAAAATTATTTAAATACGATTGTGTGATTTTTTTTTGAGCCTTACCTTCTTAGGTGTCCCTAATACTTGGCAAATTTTGAAGATTTCATCTACTTCACTTGTGCCTGGGAAAAGAGGTCTTAGTGTATATAATTCAGCCATTATGCTGCCAACGGCCCACATATCAATAGGTGAACTATAGATAGATGATCTTAGCAAAACTTCAGGAGCACGATACCTGTAAGGATGGAAAGAAATAATAGATAAATTAAAATGGTAAGAGAAAGCTAATTAGTTAGAATAATGTATTAAATTAATATACTTACCACCTGGTAGAAACATAATCTGTATAAGGCGGTTGAGATCTTAGTTCTCTAGCCAAACCAAAATCTGCTATTTTCACAAGTTCTGGTCCAATACAGAGAAGGTTTTCAGGCTTCATATCTCTATGAAAAAATCCTATAGAAGACCAGATGGAAAAAGAACAGTGAATTATTACATCATCACTTCTTCAACAGCAATCTCTGACAGAATAATCTAAAAGGGATATTTTGGAAGAATATAGGGATTTTTTTGGTGTATTTTTTTTTTAAATTCAACAGAAAAGAATGGCAATCTTCCCCCAACAAGCAAATGTATTTTCCCCCCCCAGTGATTATTACACTGAGTATTCTTTAATTAACAAATGTAAACTTTCATTAACATATTGAAGAAAATGAATTGACTATTGCAGCATTATCAAATAAATCAATTTCAGAATGTCAGAATGAAATCCTTTGCAAAAACTACAACTGCTTTGTCAGTTTTGGGTAATGGAAAAATTGAGCTGCTGACACACTTTACTTGATTAATAAAATTCCATGAACAATTTTAACTAGTTTATTTATCATTGTGACAACAACTTGCAGATACAGACATATAAAAGATATCAAAATAAAGGTTCTTGATTACTTGCTGTTGGCTTGAGCACCTACATACCTGGACAGCAGTTATATCACTAAGCAAATCAATTCTGCTGTTTAACTGGTACATACAATTTGTTATACTATTAATCAATTTGATTGAAATGCACTTGCTACAATAAAGCATTCAATTTCGGTATGCAGAAACCGACAACCACTGCAAGAAATTGGTTGAAATTATTTTAGTGAAGTGTGAATGTTCAAATTTATCATACCTATCATCCCCAAACACTTATGGTCAAACCAAAATATTAATATTCTAACAGCAGGTTTTTTTAAATTCTAATTTTCTTATTCATTTCATGTAGAAATGAGGAAGAGAATGCTACTGATTAGAGAACTGTTTATGATCTTGAACAGAAAGACATGGAATTACAATTTTTGGCTATCTGAATTCATCAACAAGCCTCATCAGGGTGCATGAAAACAAGTCAGCGATTACTGGGAACACTGTTCCTTGTTTCATTTTCAACTAACACTTTATTGTATTTGGAAATGTGGTATGAAGGACATGTACAAAATAAGAGTTGAGCATGCGAGTTTTTAAATGCAAATGAGCTTAATACCAGTATTTCAGAATGCAGATTGTGGACAGATATTAAACATGAGCATTAAAAGTTTCATAAATGCTGTGAAACTTTTTGTTGTTGTGAGCACACAGAATTATAAACTCAGACTGTGTTTATAATTCCTAGAAAAACCACATCTTAAATATTTAAATCCAAGTTCTAACTGTTGAGACCATTTGATTTTTTTAGAGAATAAATTATTTTAAGAAATTTTTTAGATGTAGGGTATCATATTAGCTATAATAAAGTGTCAATGGTACATAAATAGATCTTTTCAGGAAACAGAAATGCATAGTATGGCATGGTACAAGATTCTTTAATTTGTTTATTCACCTGGTAACTATGGTGGGGAAAAAGAAGTACTCAATAGTGCATGAACAATATCCAGTGCTTACAAGTAGAAAAGAAAATCTGATTACAGGAAAACACAGTGTAACTTCAGATATAGTTTAAAAATGTGCCATACTTGAAATAGATAAGAATAATTTTTGAGATAATTAACAACCTTTGCTAGATAGTTTTATTCATGTTATTACTGTGCGTTACCTTATTTTCTAAAAAGGTGCTACACAGTTAAATTGTAGTACAAAACCTACCGTGTTTATGGATAAAAGCTAGCCCTTGTAATATCTGATACATCATGTTTCTGATAACTGACTCAGGGAACAACTTGTTTCTGTGAAGAAACAGATTAATAACATCATGTAATTAAAAAGAATAATGTTATTTTCAGTGCATACATGTTTCTTATTTTGCATAACACATTTTGAATAGATGAAAATGGACCCATCAAGTCTTGCTCACAATGACAGACATATGCAAGTATCCCTCATCTCAAAACTCACTTGCTGCCAGGCCTTAATTTCACTCAATTCAAGTGCTGCAGAGGGACTTCTCTGAAGAGAGGCTCATGATCCTACCTCTCTGTAGAAGCTGGCTGGCCAGTGGTGTGCTTGACCAGATGAACACGGAATGCACAATAATGAAGCAAAGAAGAGACTGCATAGTGAAGAACTGTGATAGGTGTGTCATCCAGTGGTGGTAGCCTCAAAGGAACCCTGACTGAGAGCAATGCTTCTCAGTTGTAGGGTAACATGGTACTAATATTGCTATTGGCTATCTCAGGATGTGATCCTAAGAACTCTGCATGTAAGGAGATAAAAAGTCGTGACAAAGTCTGAAGGAAACATACGTTGAAGGCAAAAGAATTCAACAAAGAAAAATGTTACTGAAAATACTGGTCCTATTCCAAAGTCCACCTTTCAAGCCTTGCTATGTACTGTTTGTCCAAGATTGCAACATCACATAGTCCATAAATAGGTCTTATGAGTGTGTGCAGGTACATGCAGATAACCTTAAGCCAAATCCATGAGCAAAAGCAGAAAGAACAGTGCTTATCCAATCTTTCATATATTAAAAGTGAAGACTAATGAAGAAACAAAAAAAAAAAAAGTACTTGGAATTTCCCTCATGGCTCTATACCCAAAGATATGCAAGCTATCCTGTAAACAACCTAACAAACTGTTATTTCCAAGAGCATTACAAAATTCTACCCTTACAATTTTGCAGGTGCAACAACTCCTGTTCACATCAGTGGGGCTGCAACAAGAGCCAAACCCAGAAATTCCAATGTGTTCTTCAAGGCAGCACAATAACGATTAAATAAAACATGATGGCATGGTATTTGTTTTGTGAAAAAGGCATACCTGTCCTTCATTAGCTGATAAAGATTTTCCTTCATGTATTCAAATACAAAGTAAAGGTAGTCATTTTCTCGTATGACTTCTTTCAATTTTATTACATTGGCATGATTTAGCTTCTTCAGAGACTGTAATAGAGTAAAATACGGCTTCAGGTAACTCAACAGTGACTTTGACTTCTTAGCAGAACTAGATTTTTAACGTGCAAGTTTCTAGAACAGAATTTACAAAACATGCCCATCTGACAGACCATATTTATCTTGTAATCTCTGTTTCAAAGAACAACCAAATAGCATTTAAAATTAATCTCAAAACAAAACAGTAACAATACTAATAGTAGTTTAAACCTTCTATTTCTAAGGATTTCATCATAGCTGGAGTGATTAACACAAAAGCCTAATTCCCTACAATGAAAGACAGTTCTGAGGCTCTAACAGCTCTTGCTCACAGAACTAAATAAGAAAACCCAACAATTTTTTTTTTTTTGTTATGAAATTAAGGAACAAAGATTTTCTTACAGGTTTTCTTTCTGGAGATACTGATTATGTGCATCTCCAATAAATTAAACCTAAAGTATGCATGCCTAACTCCCTTGTTAGGGAGTTTTATACATACAGAAAATCAGATGCCTGAAACGTGGGATGAGTTGGAATTTAAGCCCTGAATTTCAAGTGTTACTCTATCCTTCAGCTAGCCAAAACTTACAGCACTTTCTACAAATACCCCAAATACATGATATAAGGACTAGATATATAATCTGAAAATCTGCTAGTAAAATGAAAGAGCTGGATGGTAAAACTCAAAACCACACAAACAGAATTAATTTCTCTATCTTTTCTCAAAGACAAGAGGTTGATTATGAGACATGGCCACTGCTCGAGAACAGTGGGATATTCCACAAAGTGGCAGGAGCTCTAGGAGTTTTTGTGGTTTGTGGAATCTGTCACTCCCATTTAAAGAGTTCACAAAGTTTGACCTTATGCTTGGACATTTTAGATGCCCTTTTCCTTCACGCATATGCAAGCAGACACTTATTTTTAAGTGTGCTATGTTCACCATTTACCTTGACTTCTCTCAAATTCATACATTCATCCCATGAATAGAACTTTCTTTTCATTCTGAAATACAAGTCCAAGATAAAGTATTTTAAGTGAGCAGCACAGATTAGCTGTATTGAACTTAATTCAAAACACTCTAGAATACCCATCAGCAACATAATTAAAACCAAACTCAACTCTGAAAGTTGCTAGAAATGTGTTTGATGATTGCAAACATTGTTTTAGAGGAGTAGAGCCAGGGAACATGATAGTCCAAAGTATCAGGGACACAAAATCCCTTTGTATTGCTTGAATTGTGCTCTTAATAATGAGAGCAACAGTGAGACTGCACCAAACCAGAAAAATCACTTCTTTGTGCTTAAGATGCAGACTCTATGAAAACAGGAGAATTACATTTTTGAAATCTGCAAAGTATCTTGACTGCTTAACATTATAATTAAGCACCTGACTCAATCAGTCATTTTTACAAACCTGTTCCAAGGTATCAAATACCAAACAAAAATGGTTTCAAGCATCAAGCAATACTCATACATACAACAGTCTAATATAAAACAGTGTAATACATTTATTTGTAAGTCTTGCATAGATGCAAACATAGATATTCAGTGTTCTGGGATGTTCAGCGGGATGGGGTTGTGAATCTGCTGTATTTCTGTAAAGTTCTAGCGGCTAAAGTGAAGAGATTTAAACCCATGATTTTAATTTAAAATAAACATATCTTCAAACCAAACTGACACCCCTCAAATTCCAAACTTAAAAATCACACAAAAGAACTCCCAATCCTGAAATCACGAGAATGAAAAACACTTCTCAAGTATTGCTCCTTCTGCCTAAAAATAATGAAAATAATAAATTTCAGATTTTTTTTTTTTAGCTTAGATTAATATTAACAATTTACCTAATAGCACTAGCAGTATATGGGGAAACCTGAAACTCTCAGAAATTCTTAAAACCGAAGTCAATTATATTACAATTATTTTTCTGCAGTAAATCCATAAATGGAGAAGAAAAAAATCTCAGCAACATATAATTTCTGATATTTCAACTTGCAGCTCTGTAGGAATATAAGGGGAACTTCCCCATTCCTGTAGTATAATTATTGTTGTTTTGTAAAAATCTTCTTAAACAAGTATGACAATGCTGATGGCTACGCATAACACAACTTTCCGGATCCAAGGAGACAGCCTTTGTTTACCTGACCAGATTGTCACCTGGCATTTCTCATTGTAACAGTATCTCATTGTAATGCAGCACTTAGAAAGATCTCTGGGGGTGGGAAGGCCTTTCAGATCCACTCATTAAGATGGTTATTCTTACAAGTCATGTAAATAAACAAAACCCCTAATTAATCAACTGTACATTAAGTTTTGCTTTTCCTCTGGTGTTAGCAACCAATACCACTTTTAGAAGGAAGCATGTCTGAACTGAACAAAAGGAGCATGCAGTTTTATAAGCCAAGATAAATCGGTAACTTACACAAACTAATGAGTCTCTCTCTCTTGATCTGTTAGCTGAAGGCTGACCTACAATCATCTCATTAAGTATCTTAATTGAAAAAATTAATTCTGTTATGTTAGTTTCCTTAAAAAAGGACATTTCTTTCTATTCTACACAGATGGAGACAACAATAAAGTTAAAAGTGAAAACATTTAAGCTTTGGCAAGTACCTTAACTGAATTGAGATGTCACATACCTTTTGATAGCCACAAGTTCTCCTGATTCGTTGCTCTTGCCCATCAACACACTGCCATAGGTGCCATCACCTAGTTGTTTCATGACTGTGTAACGGTTCATTTTTTTTAAGACCTAAATAACCAAAACCTTGTAAATTCTAAATGTCTTCTGTCTTATCAAAGGATTCTATGATCTTTGATTTTCTTAGAGAAATTTTTTTTCCAGACTGTTTTAGGTTGGTGAAAATCTTCTCATAATGGTACAGGATATTCACTAGTCTCCTCCAAATTACAGTTACTTTCAGATTCAGATATAAAATTCAAGAGACAGAAGAACATGGTCATTCTTTTATAGATCCTAAAACAAACAAACAGACAAAAAGGGGTAGTAAGTAATTTTGCAGTATTTTAGGAAAGAGAGTCTACTATTTGTCAACAATAACAACCCCCATTTCTTTAAATAACTCTTCAATGTAAGTAGTTCCTTTAAAATCTTCAAATCACAGGAGGTGCTTAGTCTAGGATTAGGGTTACAGTAAACAGAGACTGAAGAATCAAGATTACTGTTATAATTCCCAAGAACCAGAGAAGTGTGATTAAGCCTGGTGCCTTCTAACAGAACTTCTTATTCTTGATTTGCAGACAGCAGCAGGTTCCTAATCTGTAATGAAGGTCGGTCTGAAGTTTGGGAAAACAGACAGAAGAATCCAAAGTTTGCACAGGATGCTGTGGTAAACTGAATGCTGTGTTTTGGACTGGTAGCGCAAGCAGGCTTGCTGTGTGTGAAGTTAGTGAAGAAGCAAACACTGCATTCTTCACCAACATAAACTGAGTTGTTGTAAATGTACTTGGATATCTTGCTTTGAAGTTCACAGAATTCTTAATCTATAGCTATATAGCTAGGATTAGGCACAGCAGTGGTTGAAGAGTTCAATTTACTGTTAAGTTTTACAAGGCCTGCAGAAGGAAGTATAGAGCTCACATGCATTGGCATGCAAGGCTAGATGTGAATTGTCATTTGGAAAAGAATTCGTATTAATCAATGCTGAATCTTCGTCTTCGAATATATGTAAACCTTAATTTGAATCCTGATTCCTAGCTTTCATTATACACAACACTATCTGTCACCACTTCAGATGAAGGCCAGCTCCCATCGGTCCTATGTACAAGTCCCAATTTTAACCTTAGCACCAGCTGCCCACTATATGTAATCCTAAAATCTGATGTTATGGTACTCAAGCAAACTCACAATAGTCACCCACTTATTTATGCAGGCCTAGGAAAAAATAGCAACTAATCACTGTACCATTTATTCACTGTAACCCAAACGGCTTAAGCACAAACCATGGTCTGCTAAACGAATTCCAGCCTTATTGCTACCTTTTGCCTCTGCTGTCTCAAAATGTAAAATAAAGCTCAAATCAATTGGCATCCACTGTTAGCCTACTTCTACAGAAGATGCAGGATTCAGCATGCAACTCTGTTGTCCTTATCCTTACACCAGAATTAGCTACAGGCTAGTAAGGCTGTCCAAACAGATTAAGGAATTCAAATGCAGCTGGTAACATGCCTCAGGCCTGAGATTTATAAGCCTGGCAAAATTCAGCAATAAAATTGGCCTCTTACAAGAGTGAATGCAGCATTCTCAGGCAGACTAGCCTGCTGTGTAAAGGGAACATATGCCTTGACAATACACTGATGTTTCTAAGCTCTTATTACTTGAAATGCTGCTTCCTTGGAGAAGTTGTAACATATACCTTGATATCTGTTGCTTTTGTTACCAGGGAAGAATCTTACATCAACTGTCAAGACATCAGTAACAGGTGACCTAGCAGACATCTCAATTTATAATCTTTGCACCAGACAACCACCAGTTTGGCACTGAAAAACATAAAGAAATTTTTATCCATCCCCTCCCAAGCTAACACTATAGTAAAATTAGATAGTTGGTTAACAGCATGTTCTATAACAAAGCTAAAAAACACATTTAACATGTAACAATCATAGACAAGTCAAATTATGACTGAGTTCTAAACTGCACTTTCATACAACATAAAGTTAAATGTAACAGGATTTGGGTGCCTGTGTGTGGATGGATTTTTAGCAAAGAATGTCCACGTTTTCAAGTCAGCAAGTGCCTACATGGAGCTCGACATGAATCGAGGATGAAGAAGGCCATGGGTAAGGAAGCAAAAGTAACAGTGCAAGCAAGATAAGAAGAAACTGGGATGTGCTAAGACACAAAATAGTGAACTGTTAGCAAATTTTAAAGGCTAGGTTCTCATAGGCTTAATTTAAGCAATTGTATACTAGTTGCTGTGTGCTACATTGAATATGTATCCCATTATATACAGCAAGCTATTGAAGATGTATCCAGTCTTATTACAGCAAGTTATTGTATATGTATCCAATCTTAATACAGCAAGCTACTGAATTAATACAGTGAGCTATTGTATATGTATCCAATTATAATAAAGCAAGCTATTGTAAGCAGATGCAGACAACAGTATAAAAAGGATAGATGCTTTGTAATAAATGGCTTTTGTCTGATCACATTGATCTCTGACTGAGTCTATTTTCTGTGGCACCTGTGTTTCTCTGCTTCAACAAATATCATAGTACATTGTTTAAGACACAGTTTTCAGAGGGGATTCAGCAATACCAGCCAAAGAGAGCCCGAGCCTGAATTCCTAGAGTTACATATAGTAAAAATTTGGAGAACATACATGCATTTCATGCCCAACCTTTTGCTCTCTAATGAACCAAAAACACCAAGATGAAAACTTCTGTATTTGCAATAAATACACCCAGATCTAGACACAAACCTCAAGTTTTGACCTTTAAGTCACCTAATTTAGTGCCTAAGTCCTATCAGCTTTCCTAGTTATTTTTGAAGTATAAATTAATCACATGCTTTTACAATTATTCCTTTTGTCCAATTCTATTATTTCAGCATGTGCATCTGAAACAACACCACATAGAGCGTTTCTTCCCTCCAGTAGTCCTACGTAGGTAACACATCACACACATGATTATGCATTTTGTCTGTTCTGTAATACATTTTATTACCTTATTCCTTTTCTGCTGTACATTGTAATTTTTAGGCTACGAAACCTTGGTCAAGTAAAGTACAGAAATGTCAGCACGTTCCTTCAACAGTCAAATGGAAGTGTCAAATTCACTCTGCGGAAATGCACAAAACCAGGTGTGAAAACTACATACCCCAACGACAACATCTATGTACCACCATACACACCACACACACTCACAACCACACAGACCCATGCTAGGTCATTCCACTGATGATTTTCATGAAAGAGTTGTCTAGGTCACAGTTAACAACAAACAAAGGAATTCTTATAATGAGACATCATAAACTGAAAACCAACCAAATGCAGTGAAAAAAAGGACTGCAGGTATCACATGTGACTCTTTTTGAGACTTTATCCTTCATACAGAAATATCTACAAGCATTGATAGAGTTCTGTGGACAAGTAAATGATCAATTTTACAGCAATGCTATGTCATGCAGTAGCCCAAAATAAATGCTGCAGGGTGATGGAGGTTTGCTGACCAAGAAGCTGACCTCTGGATCCTGCAAGACTCTACCTCTCACCAATATTAGAATAAATGATGCCGCCAAGTACTTGCTTTTATCAGCCTCGTGCGATATCAGGGTCAGAGCTTATTCCACTCTTACTGGAATTACAGTGCATGAGGAGTTAGAATGTAAATGCTCTAGGGATTCGTTTTGCTACAACAGACTTCTGTACACTTCATACTTTGCACCACACGTACTCAGCTCAGATGTGCAATTTTTTTCCCTGTGATCTCTATTTTTTTTTTTTTTTCAAATTTGCAGTTCAGTTTTCTCTTTTGTACCAACCTGGGTAAAAAGAATGGCTCAATCTACCTTTTCTGGTTAACACAAGTCCCTGAAGTGGCCTTTCCCATCCTAAAGCTTATATGATGATATTTCCTCAGTGATATGAAGCTCTAAAATGTAAGCCTGTCATAATAGTGTGCTACCAAACTGAAAAGAGAAATCCTACTGAAAACAACAGCTTGTTTGATACTCTTAATGACATACTGCCCATAATCTCTTCACACAGGATTAAAGAAGAATTAAAGCAGGGGACAAATAGAGGACAAAATACAACAGCTTGAAAGAATCTAGTAATTTGTGTAAATTTAGAGAATCTGAACAAGTACTAAATAATTTAAGCAAGTTTTCACTTTTACTGTACTACTGCTGTTTTATTCTAAGCACTAGCAGCAACCTCAAATTATTTTAATGTCTGAATTACATTTCGAAATGTAATGAATAACAGCAAATCATCTGCATTTCTGCTACACACGTATTAGGCATTACCAACAGTTTTACATTTGCATGCTAAACAGGCTACCCTCAAACTGAAACACAGGCTGGGATACATGACTCAATAAAGACCTCCCACACAGATAAGCAAAGCACTTTCAACCCAATTTCACCATCCTACGTACAGTAAACTGAAATAACCAAAACCATTCACACAGCATGGTACTACTCTCAAGGGTAAAATCTGGCAGCATGGGACGGCACAGCATGCACTGTGCAGATTTTAAAAGTTAAACCAAACAACCAATAACATACCAACAAATTGCTGCCACAAGAATCTTCTTTGTAGTGACTGCGTATCACTAAAGCTGATGTTAATCGGCTCCCATGACAGGCAGATCCTGTTCTTGAGATTAACCCCAAATCCATTACTCTAATCAAAAGATGAGTGGTTATTTAAAAGCATGACAGCTCAGCTGCACGCAAGAATTAATAACACTGACAAAAAGTTGTACTTTCAAATATACTGCGTTAAATATTTAAAAAAAAAAAAAACAAACCAAAAAACAAAAAACAACCCACAAAAAAAAAAAAAAAAAAAACAAAAAAAACAACAAACAAGTATTTTCAAAAATCTAATACGTTGTTTCACTTCTTTGTGAAACACTTGCATGTATTTTGGTATGCCCCATTCAGGATGGGATATACTGAAAAGCAGGGAACTCCAGTTCCCCTTTCTTTTTTCCCTTGTTTTGCTCCGAAGCAGCTCAGGTTTCAATCCAAAATGATACACACCAACTCTTTTAGGATGTCTCAGCAGTGACCTGCCTGGATGCTGCCACTCTGTGCCAGGAAGGTTATCTCTTCCCACCCTGTGGAACCTCCTTCTGCACCGCAATGTGCAGCACAGTGAGTTTCAGGATAGTCGTGGTTTCAGTGAGACCTGATGCTGGACTACCCAGCATCCAGCCTTGGAGATGGAACAGGGACCACTCTCATGTTTCAATGTCCCTGCATCACTATAAATTTCCACAAATGCCCGTTTCCATACCAACTTTAGTTTCACCTGATGACATTCCGTTGTCTCCCAAAAGCGTGCAGGTAACTATACCAACTCACGGCAGAAAGAGGCGCACAACCCTCCTCTTGCTTATTCAGGCCACGAAACTCAAGACCGCTTGCCCTGGAAGTTCCACCCTGGCTCTCATGAATAAAGATTCACCTCCTTTCAATAAACCTGCACATTTCGGGCTGCCAAGGCCTGGCCCGGCCTTCCCGAAACCAAAGCAGGCAGGACCCCATCTCCACACACTGCACACCCAAACCTCCCGCTCCCAAGCCCAGCCCTAGAGAGCGGAGCAGCTCCTACAGCACTCGAGGCCAGATCTCTGGTGACCCAGCCCATCCATCCCTGGAAGCAAGGAGAACCCACACTGTTCAGGGACGGATGTCAGACCGCGGGCTGCTCCCGCTCCCGCCTACCCCGGCAGCTCCTTCACTCCGGTGCATTCCCCATCCTACCGGCACGGTCCCGGGGGACACCCGCTCACGACGCCCACCCAGAACCAACCCAGCTCCCCCTCCCCGCCTACCCCCGAGCGCGGCTGCCCACTCACGGTGGCGCTGCGGGCGGGCCCGCCAACCGTCTCCGCCCGCCGTCAACCGGCACCAGGTCGCGTCGCCGGGACAACAGCGCTGGGCTGCAGCGGAGAGACGGGCCTGCCGGTGGCCCCGCCCCTCCCGCCGCGGTCACGTGGCGCATGGGGGGCGGGCGGGCCCTGCGGGGAGCGAGGGCAGGGAGCGTGGTTAGGGTAGAATGCGCAGGGGCAGCGGTGTGCGGGCGGGCGGGTATGTGTTGGTGCTGCCCAGGAGGGTGTTAAGAGCCGGGCAGCGAAGGGGACGGGAGGTGGTGACCGGCCAAAAACAGGTACGAAAGCTAGCGGTGTGATGCAGGAGCAAGAGCCGGCTCGCACGCTGCCTGAAGGTGGCACCGTGATACACCAGATCATCGTGAGGGTGTCTGTTACCGTTAATGGTCATTACAATCACAGACTGGTTTGGGTTGGAAGGGACCTTAAAGATCATCCAGTTCCAACCCGCTGCCATGGGTAGGCGCACCTTCCACCAGAGAGGTTGCTCAGAGCCCTGTCCGACCTGGCCTCTATATATTAAATGCAGCCACTAGCTAAGCCACAGCATACTTCGGACTTGCACTCCTATCCGTAATACTGACAGTTGCAGTGAAGCCTGAGGTTGGTTTTCCTCTAGCAGCTTTTTTAAATTATTATCATTGTAAGGAATATTCTAAGCAATTTCTCTTTATTGTACGCAATTTATTAAAATGCACATTGCTAATATGGATGTGGGAGTGGAAAATGCATTCGAAATTCTGTTATAAAAATAAACGTTAATCCCTTGTAACCTGCATGACTCCAGTGCCTTCAAAAGGCGTGATTAATAAAAGTGGCATATTCAGTGTCAAAGTCAAGTGAAGCCTCATCTTAAGTTTTAGTTCTCAACATTAGTTTGACCTTCCTACTTTTCGATGTTTGGGAGAGCAAGAGGCAAGAAAAGGGGGAGATCTTTTCAACACGGTAACAAGTACTTGGCACCATGGAGGAAAAAGCAGAAAGTTGTTTTAGAAATTCAGATTCATATCTGTGTCACCAAGCTGAGGGTCAGGCTTGCAGAGTGAAAACGGGAAGCTGTCTTAATTATACCTTTTTTCCTCCCTCCCTCCTTGTTCCCCATTAACAGGTGTGGTAACTTTGTGACTTTGTGATGCCTTAAGCACCGATGACAGATTAATTGGTTCTACCTCAAGTCAAGTGGGTGGAACGTGGGGCTATGGGAATCGGTTTTCTGGAATCCAAAAGATTTGACCATAGTTTGCTGAAATGAAAGTACAAGAAAACAATAATATATTTTCTGAAACAGAATATGCCTGTTTCCTTTAATGAAATAAAACATGAGAGATGCCTCCCAGGTAAAATGAAGTTCAAAGGTAAGGCTTGGATGTCAAAAGGCAGAAGGTATCATCACGCACACAGGCAGAATTCAGGCAGAGACTCAAGAAGAGCTGGTCATACATAGCAAAGCACTGAACCATAGATTCACCAGTGTGGATGCGTTTGAACACTATTACATGTATGCATTACGTGCGTAGAAGTACCTCTCCACCATCAGTGGAAAAGGTGCAGCAGTTGTCCTGTGATGTCCTTTCCCTGCTCTTGTGTTCCTTCCTCTCCTTCTCTACTGCTTATTCTTGTCTCACAGCTGCCCTTCTTTCTCAGTGATGGGAACTCCCCTTGGCCTCTGGTGCTGTCACCCAGTTTCACAGAATCGTAGAACGGCTTCGGTTGGAAGGGACCTTAAAGCTCATCCAGTTCCAGCCCCTTGCCATGGGCAGTGACACCTTCTACTAGACCAGGTTGCTCAAAGCCCTGTCCAACCTGGCCTTAAACACTGCCAGGGGTGGGGCATCTGCAACTTCTCTGGGCAACCTGTTCCAGTGCCTCACCACCCTCATAGTGAAGCACTTCTTCCTAATATCTAACCTTAATCTCTCCTCTTTCAGTTTAAAGCCATTCCCGCTTGTCCTGTCACTATATGCTCTTGTAAAAAGCTCCTCTCCAGATTTCTTGTAGGCTCCCTTTAGGTGGAATGCTGCTATAAAAGCCTTCTCAAAGCCTTCTCAGAGCCTTCTCTTCTCCAGGCCTAGACACCCCAACTCTCTCAGCCTGTTAAGCCTAATAAGTTAGGAGAGGTGCTTCAGCCCTCAGACTGTCTTCATGACCTTCCTGTGCAGTTGCTTCAATAGGCCCACATTCTTCTTACATTGAGGTGATACAGCGTTAACCAACGTACAGGGGGGTAGTACAGAGGGGTTGTACAAGGGGGTTAGAGAAATTCACTTGCTTAAACAAAAAGTATTGTCTGTTGTAAATGCCTATCATGCCTACTATTGATAAGGAGATGCAGAGGCATGGTCCTATTGATAAGGAGACCCCTGGTAAGGAGAGAAGCAGACTAGCCCCTGAGAGCGTGTGTGAAGACTAAAAGGTGAAAAGTTTAAGAGGAAGACTCATTTACTTCATCTTGAAGACCCCTATTCAGAGGAGGAGGACTCATTTACTTCATCTCGAGACCCCTGCCCATGACCAGAAGGGGCACTTACGCAGGCGCAAAGGACCTTCTAATTCATTATAATACAAAGCGGGAATAGATAATGAATATGTATAGACGTATTGAGTAACCTCAGGAATAGAGAATAAATGTAAAGGGAAACAACACTGAGGCACGCATGCCTTTGGAGGAGCTATCCCCCATGTGTCTCAGCTGAATAAAGCATACCTACTTTACAACTTTAACTAGTTGTGGAGTCTATCCGCGCATCAGGTCTTTATCTGCCAAACACTACATGACCCCTTTCTGCAGGTTCTAGCAGAGGAATGGTGAGTTCATTTGCTTAGGGATGATTTGACAAAGGATCAGTTGCTTTTATTCAGCCGTGAGAGTACTTTCCACCACCAGGATGTGGCATTGTATGCTAGTCTGCCAGGGAACAGGCTGAAGCTATCTAAATATTTGTTACAAAACATTAACCACAGCTTCAGGAGCACTGTTAATAGCCTTTTCAGTTTCAGAAGCTAAAGTAGTATTATTTATAGTGTTCATGGACAGCTAGCTAAACTTGCTGTCATGGGAATTTCATGATCAAATTCCCATTAAATTCAGCAGAAGTTAAGCTGAGGTGTTCTGTAGCCAGCCTGTGGAAAACTCCACTAGAAACAGTTTGTGCACCCAACCTGTCACAAAGGACTGACACAAGACTTAAACAAAAAGCCTGATTTTCGAGTTATATATCAGGAGTCAATTGGTTAAATAATATCTTAATTTACTTATTAGTATTGTAAGGATCTGTAGTTTCAGCCACCTTTTATAAATTTTAAGGACAGAGGCTGAGAAAGTATTCACAATGTTTCTGTGCTCATCTGATTCACAAAGAGTGTTGCTAGTAGACAGAGTAGTGGGTAAGGAAGCATGGTTGCTCACAACAGCCAAGCAGGTATGCCATCCTTGACATAATTCCTTTAATTTTTCTAAAGTCCTCTTGTACATCTTAATTATCCGGTGTAGTCTCAGGACAGATTTGATAAGGAGAACCATGAATTATTAATTTTCAACTTCAGGGTGTTAAAGTAACTGATGAAGGTTGTACTAAGAGAAAAAATTCAAATATTTAAGGATAAACACACAATGTGGTACATGTGAGAGTCACAGTAGCTGGTTAATGTAAGGGATTTGAGGATAGTTAGTAGACTGAAAAATATGCCAACCTTTCAAGTATGATACTTTCGAGATGCAGCATAAGCAGAAGGTATATGGTTAGCAGATCTATTTTTCTTCCAAGTGCTTATGGCAAAAAGATAAAAGCAACAGCAAAACCCCAAAGAAATTATGCTCGTTATGATTACGCCTTTAATTCTGGCACTCAGATAAGTCTCTACTTGGGACAAGATCTGTTTATTTACACTCAAAGTGCTCTAAGTCATATCAGCTAATCTTTGCTAATTGACATAAACTTAAAGCCTAGTTGATAAAAGAAGTTTCATGGTAACAATACTTTAAAGTATTAAAAAAATCTCCAATTTTGTTGCTAAAATACTGACTTCATTGTTCACTCTGAAGCTTCCAATTACCTGATCTGCTGACCTAGTGCAGTACACTACCTGATCATCTTAAACAACCACCATGTAGGTGGCACAAATGCAATCAGCCTCAGTGGTAAAGGCAACAATTCATGGAAGTTAGACTTTTCCATTCTACAGCAATGAGGTTGTAAGACTGCTTTACTAAAATCTGTGGTTTGCTGTTTTGTTTTTTGTTGTCTTTTTTATAATGAACTATAAAATAGACATTTATGAATTATAATAATGTCATTTCAGAGGTAAGAAGAAAGGATACTGAAAGGAAGCAATAAATTCCAGGGAATTAGTGAAGGAGCCAGCAGAAAATAGAGGTGAAAAAGAATGGGTTGTGGAGAGGGAAAGTACTGCATGCAGTTATTATATAGAAGAAAATGAGGTTCGTCATGACAGCATGATGGCAAAAAAAAAAAAGAGTGACTCATGAGTTAGTATTAAGAGAAATCTGTGATATTACCAGAATCAAGAAATTAAAATGGTGTGAAATTTAAATGAAAAGCTGTGGGATGTCTGGTATTCCCCATGTTAGAAGATACATCATGTAGTGCAGCCAATGTTTCGTCAAGCATTCTCTCCATGGAAGTGGTTGGGAAGTGGGGAGTGATGACTGGCAAGAATCTGTGTGTCAGGAAATGAATTTTAAGAGAAGAACAGAATCTTAATTTGACTGATTTGGTTGTCTGGACTACCTCTTCCTCCATTCTGTGAAATTATGTCTTCCCTGGACAAAGAACATTTATAAGACAGTGCTTTGGGTCCCTTCTTATTTTGTAAATGAAAATAAATTTCAAATATGAATTTTATGGTGGGAAATGGATCTGAGTCAGAGGTAGAGGAATGTATGCTTGCAGAAGTCTAGTTATATAGTGTTTTGGCTTGAAATTTGTAAGTACTGGTTGTGGGTGCAGAACAAAGTAGTGTTAATCTAATGTAGATCATTGGAATGTTCTTAGAGTTAAGATATTTACCTAGATTTATCACTTTTATGTGAGAAAAGCAATAAAATGAGCATCCTTAAAGTGGCTTTTTCCAGCCTAGTGTATCAAGGTTATGTAGAGCTACTGGTGAGTCCTGCTTGTCTCCATTTCATAAGTTGCAATTCAGTCAGGATCATCAATATGAAATGAATATTTAATATGAAAAATATTAAATGTATTTGTTCAAATTCAGGCAAAAGGCTCACATTCTTAGGGGTTTTGTCAATTATTTGGATCATGGAATAAACCCATTTCTCAAGGGATTTATTTTGATTTTCTTTATAAACCTGTGTGTTGCTGTTTCTAAAAGAAAACATTAGAAGAAACAGCTAGTTTGATCTAACGAAAGTTAAAAAAAAATTATATGTAGGTTGTTTCTTCTTTAAACTATGTGTATTTCCTTCAGGAGCCTGAAATCAGCATTGCTCTCTCATGCAAACTGGAGCCAAAACCCCCAGATATCTGTACAACAGGGACTGACAACTCCTAATTAGCTATGGAATGCGACATTTGTACCAGTAGGAGGGTAAAGGGAGATGGTGGATATTTGTGTGGTCCAGTGTTGGAAACCTTGTTGAGTCAAGATGGGAATGAATTCACATACCCTTTAGAATTTGGAAATGTAGCAAACCACTAAACCATATGTAATTTAAATGGATTCCTCAGATTCACAGGCTCCCTGCATAATATTAGATTGTTTAGCTTTCATGATTTATTTTGTTACTTTCAGTGGTACTATTTATCGTGCTTTCTCATTGTCTTTCTCTGTTAGGATTTGACAAGAATTTTCTTTCACCTTGAAAAGCTGCATGTTCTGAGGAGTTTCTTCGCAATGCTCCTGTACACTTAGCACACCCTGCTGAGTGAAGGCAGCTTGTTTTCTGCACTGCACTTCTTTCTGAAAGATGGTTTCTAAACCATGGATTTGATTTCTCTCTTGGTAGTGAAAGATCATAAACAAATATGTCTTTCAAATTGTTTTTCTACTGGAAGCTTTTATGATTCCATCAAAGAGGAAACTACTAACTCAATAAGCAATGGACCATAAGGCAGTAAACTGATACATTGTTAATTTTTATTGCTAAAGTTTCTTTCGCCTACTGAGGTTCAAAATGCTTTTCATATTTTTGATGTTGATTTTTTATGATTGGACTGGCAAACCTGTCTGATATTCTACTCAATATTTTTTGTGAGATGTGCTGGCCATAGCAAGCAACAAGGCAGGGAATGCAGCAGTATCTCAATATCTCCATCCAAAACAGCAAATAAAGAGACTAGGCATGTTACAAACGGACCTTCAAGTTGTCGTCCAGGGATAACAGGACACCTGGCCGGCTATTCCAGGGACTTGCTCTAGAAAGGCTTTGGCAGAGTAGCAAGAATGCCCAGTGAAGAAGAAAGCAAGGATATGGAAATAGTAAGAAATCTATTTGTGGTAGGTGCTCGGGAATATAAGCTTTGGCAATCTCTTGTGTCCGTTAGCCTTTTTATGTATTATAATAGCAGACTGAGAGCCCAGGGGAGCTGGGCCTTACAGATTAGAGATCTGCAGGCATAAATTCTTCTTAGGTTGCAGAGGTGGCTGCTCTGGCTCAAGTTATAGGGATAATTTCTCTCTGCTTGTTCAGGCACTTGTTCACGGAGTTTAACAGCAGACTGCAAGTGCCATGTTTGTTTTCCTTCCAGCCTTAATTTCCCATGTTTGTTGATTACCTAGCAGAATGAGACCCCAGACTTCACTAGTCTCCGCCATGATCCATCTGGCCAATATAAAATCATGTTTAAAAGTTATCAAGGTATTGATTTTGCAGACTCAATTCACAATGTGGTTTGTTAAATAGCTCTGAATACAAAAACACAATCTGCTCCACCAGATTGGGTTTTTGGTTCTTCAGGTCCATTACTCTGCTTCCAGCAGTTGCTTTGTCTAATGCTTCAGCAGAAAGGAGAGGACAGGCATAACATGTCTTGCCAATAGTATGAAGGTTTACATAAGAGCAAAATTCCATTTTTAATCCTATGTCATCAGCTCCAGCCCATTACCCACATTTGTTCCACCAGAAATATTTTTTTTTTTTTTTTTTAAATGATCACTTCTTTTCAAAGTCCAATGTAAGACACCATAATCCCTGCAGAAACAAATTTCACAGTCAGTCAGCAAAGTGCCTGGAGAAATGTTCTCTTTCCTTCAAAATGACTTACTACAGTGTTCTACTTCTTATAATTAATGTGTATTCAAGGTTAACACAGATATTCTGGAAACCTAACCCTCTTGATGGTACTGATGTAAATCAGAGGTAACTCAGTTTATCCCTAAGGTTAGCTCAGATCGATTTAGCCCTTTGTATCGGTCGCTGATATAGTTCCTGATTTGCAGACTTTGTTGTAAATTGGATAATATTCCTCAATAAAATGAGTGTTTGAACTGAAAAAGGTGCACCTATGCTGCATTTGCTTGTGGCTGTGGAAGATTATTTTCAAACATGCTCATCCAGGTAGTCAACATTACAGTTTTTTTAGGAATTGCAGTCTGTAGACTTCCTACCTGGCCCATCACCAGCAGCACGTCTAAGCAGGGGTAAACAGGGATTTAGCATCTAAGTGCTACACTTGTTGTCGTAGTCTCACAGCTAGACTTTCAAAAGCCGTGGTCAGTCACTGCCTAATCCTCCGAGCATCTAGGGGATCTGGCTGCATTTCTGCCAGCACTGTTCCCCAGCAGCCTAAATCTTAAGAGTGTTGAGAATTTCGTGTTTGTACCTTGGTGGGTCTGTATTGGACTTCATTAGCTATGCACCCACTCTGCTGTCTTGTTGATGTGACCAAGCAAGCTGACAGTTCACAGCATGGCTTTTAAGACTAATGAAGGAGGAAGTGGTGTCTTCCTTTGCCCACCTGATAGCACAACACTTTGAGAAACTGCATAAGATACATTGCTCAGATCTTCCCACAGCTGGGGTCCTTTGATGTTATCTGATCTGTCACATCTGTGGATGAAAATAGTCGTAAATTGTGGGCATCAGACTTTTTTCCCCCATCTTATATGCTTCTGTTTTGAATAGGCTTCTTAAGTGCCCTATATGGGCACCTAAGCATATACACCTTTCAATATTACAAAGCTGAGTTTGTGGCACTCATGTTTCTGTGTGTGTCCCATCTTAGGAAGAAAACATTTAATATGGTCACAGGAATTCACTCTCAGTGTTTCTCCCCTGGCTTCTAAAAGGACTACTTGGGTCATAAGACAGCAGTGGGGTAGTATTGGGTCTCAAAACAGCATTCAGCCTTGCTTAGTTGTAAAACTGAGACTATAAGACAGTTCAGCTTAAGCTCTGTTTTCTGTGTGACCATTTGGTCCCTGCTTCACTGAGAACAGCAAATCTGTAATTGGTGACAGAATGGACATACCACCTCTGTTTCAAGATGTTGTTAGGGAAATGACGCTCCTGTTATTCTCTGAATCCCAGCATACTGTATTGCCAAATTCCTAATGGAAAGTTTCCAAGACTAGGTTGATTTTTCTTGGAGCAAACACTGAGATTCTAATGTTGTTCTAGTATCTTTCTCACTACATGGATTTACAAACACCAATATAGTTGATACAAAAACCAAATAGGCTCAAAAATTATTTAAGCTGCTTCATTCAGAGAAGAAAATGGCAAAGACGTTTCTCCAGTGTTTATAGTTTCGTTTTTGTTTGTTTGGTGTACAGATGCAGTGAAATTTACTGTCAGTCCACTGAATTCTTTAACATATTACTTAAAGTTTAAAATGTATTTCTCTTAAGTTATGGCAATTTCTCGAACTTGTGTACTCTTAAGAATTCTTCTTTAGAAAATATTTAAAACTGCATTTAACCAATTTAATGGATATTTAGTAGATACTTTTGTGCTGCTAAAATAGCTGCTGGGTTTTAAACAAGCATATGTATGCTGGTTGCTCTTCCAGTCAGCTTGTCATTAGGAGCATGCGAAGAGCAAGTAATGCCAGTTTAAATGTTCTTGGCAGTGAGAATCTAGATATTTTTTATCTATTATAATCATAAAGCTGTGAAAATATAAAAACTTATAGTGAGCTATCAAATCAAGAACTATTGAAATAACACTAGAAAAGCTGTAATTCAGGTGAGACAGTGTTCATACTTACCAGATGTTTCTATTCACTGCTTGTTCTCACAGAAGGAAGTCCACTTATAAAAGATGAAGGCTGTCAGCTTAATTTGTATAGCTGTGAGGAATAAAGGCTAACCCATGCCAATTTTGTTCTGATGACCTTAAAAAAAGATAGTTTAGTATCCCATTACCATTTCCCAAAACCACCTGAAAGCACTTAATTTTTTTTTAACATAGTTTTAGATGATAGATATGAATGAAATCAGTGCAGTAACAAAGATAAATAAAATCAGGACCTGTTCTGCGTGTGACAGGGTGAGATGAATAACTCCTTGTCTTCAGTACTTAACTAACTAGGCCTATAGTCTGGTTTTTGTGCAGCACTAGATGGTATGTAATTCAAAAGCTTTACTTTCAAGATTTACTGGAATTTTATTTTGGGAGTGGTGAAAGCATCATAAAACCACATCGATAATTTTACACATACACATACACATACACCCAGCTATCTATTAATTTACATGGAGTTCAGCCTTTCCTCTCTCCCACACAGAGGTATATCTGTGTATCGAGTTTTGTCTATGTCAATTTTAAAAGTAAAAGAAATAGAATAATTATTTATCAAGGGATAGTGTCTTTTGAAAATGATCTAGTTCAGTATTTTAAAGCTTTCCTCAAAACTGAATATGTTTTATTTTTTTCCAATCTTTTCACCATGGTGCATATTTGCTCTACCTTCTCATGTTTCTTTGATGCCTGTATGTCTTGAGAAAGAGAGGGGGCTTTCAGTGTGATGCAAACTTTCTGCCCCTGGTGCTACACTGCAGTGAAAGGGCAGTTGTCCTTTGATACCCTTGGGAGGCATTCAGTTTAAGTTCAGACACTCCTATCTGCCTACCTTGACACTTCTTTAGAAGAGGAGGCTGGAGTTTGTTTTCAGTCAGTGTGCTGTTCAGCTAATGAAGAAACATAAGATTTTCTCAAATCTTAAAAAAAGTTCAAACTCATAAGGTGCATTTGTCCTTGAATACAAATAATTTCAGGGTATTCTCAACACTCAGGTAACAGAACATTTTGAGCACACACAAACAAAACGAGCATGGTAATGATAGCTGGTGTAAAATGAGTTATCTTGTGTCTCTAGAGTTATAAACATTAATGGCTTAATATATATTCCATCTCCAGCCAGTTAAATTAATCCTCTCAGCAGAAGCAGTATAAATTTAGACTATATTTTCCAGATGATTTTGCTTACTTCTGATCCCCTTTAGTACATAATGTGCTGTAGCTCTAAGAAAATGAATGCTTACAAGTGTAGATGTTTTATGAGTCAGCAAAGCTGGCACAAAGTTGATGACACCTTGTATGCCCAAAGCAGCTGACATTCACTGCTTAATGGAAAAAAAAAATCCAATCTTTAGGCTGATTATAATGCTATAGATTAATGTGCCAATGAGTCAATCTGAAAACATTATCTTGTGCTTGCATAGCAATTTATGTAACTCAGATTGCAAGAAAGAATATGAACATAACCTGTTAAAGATACAAGTCAAGAACAACCCAACTGAATTCAAAATACTGCAGTTTCAGCTAGCATTAGCTGATCTGCTTTAATCTTCACTAGGTCTCTTAGGCAGCAGTTTTCTTGTGCTGAACTTGATCTTCTTTGAATAAGATGCTGGTTGCTATTTCTACGATGAATCTGTAAGGGATGCTCTTGTTGTCCCCACATTTTACTTCTTCATCTCGAAATGTTTCTGTTATATAGCAAACAGAGTCTGTGCCTTCACACCATGCCTATGTATTTCACCTCTCTCTGCATTATTTTGCTTTTCTTTCACCAGAGGAACAGCAGATCCCAAAATAGAAATTAAGGCATACTAACGAACAAAGACAGAACAAAAAATCTCCTTGTTGCAGAGATTATTGTTAGACTTGTTTCTTCCTCGGTTGTCAGTGGGAATTCAGCATTTTACTCTTGGTGCAGATATAGAGACATTAAAGTTTCAAATTAAAGGTATTTGTCAAATTAAGCCATTATTTTTCCAATGAGCGTAATTATGGAATAGCTCTGGAAACTGCTGTGTTGAGTAACTGGCGCAGCCTGTAAACAAAAAAGATGAATCTTCTAAATGTTTCCAAGGTAAAAGCAGCAGTAATCAGCAAGTATGGTGGGAGGAATGAGAAAATAACCATAGACTCAGGGGGAGGGAAATGGATGGTATTTAAACAATATTGCAGACTGCTGTGTATTGGGTTGCCCAATTTTTCATAGAGAGTTAGCAACAAAGACTTGCTCTTTTTTGATTCAGCAGAATTTTGCAGGGTAAAAATCATGTTCAGTTAAAGTCACATTCAGTAAAACAAGTAAAGAAATCTCATAAAAAACTGCACCTGTGGCTTGCTTTTAGCAGGTGTAGAAAAGTCTAAGTAAACATGTGTTTTGATGTGTCAAGAAAATGATCTTTTTAATTCCCAAGAAGATTGTTTCTTTTTGGCTTGTCTCAGTATTCAAAAAGCCCTCTAATATTTTATTGGAACTCTCACAGAGCCTTTTACTCAGTTGCTTCTTGGGGAGAGACTAGCTCAGACTTCATGTTAGATGAGGTGCTGTGAGAAGACAGTGAAGATCAGTGCTGTGCACCCACATAAGACCTTGTCCTGTCAGGTGGCTTGGATGACAGAGGATTTTGGAGACCAACCTTGAGACATCATAGAAAAAATAGTGGAACCT
>JBCJKH010045316.1:6736-23101 GCA_039877255.1 Loriculus beryllinus | reverse complement strand
GACCGGTCCCAACACCGATCCCTGAGGGACACCACTCGTCACTGGCCTCCAGCCAGACACTGAGCCATTGACCACAATCTGTGTACAGCCATCCAGCCAGTTCTTTATCCACTGAGTGGTCCACCTATCAAACTGGTGTCTCTCCAACTTACAGACAAGGATGTCGTGTGGGACAGTGTTGAACGCTTTGTACAATTTCATGCAGATGACATCAACTGCTCTGCCCCTGCCCATCACTTCCATAGCCCTATTGTGAAGGCCACCAAATTGGATATATCCTGCCATATTTTGCTCTGTTGCATTATCAGCATCTATAGGGTAGCTCTCATTTCCACCTGTAGAACTTGGAAGAAAGCTTGCCTGTGCCTTTAAAAATTATAAAATCTGTACCCCAAAATGAGGAGATCAACTACTTCAAGCTCAGTAAAGCCAAACCAGCCATGTGTCTGCATGCCTTGTCTGTAGCCTTTGGTATATTTGAGAAGCCCATAGGTAACCTGCTTTCTGAAGAGGAGCAAGGGCTAAGCGAACTGCTCAGACTCTCAGCAGAGGTCTTTGGCAGGACTGGGTGGACACAGCTGGCTGTGGAGAAGGATAGCGTGCCAAGCTGTGACCTAAAAGCACGAGGAGATGGGAACCACAAGATGATGACCGCATGTAGTTGCACTCATCAGATGTGACATACCACTGCATTTGATAAGTACACAGTTGAAAAACATTTTCACACGGCCCCTTGTCTCTGGGAGGCATTCATTCAACATTCATGCTTTTAAGCTTTGCCATTGAGAAGCTGCTCTTTGGGTACAAAGGGTAGCCTCAGTGTGGGGACAGATGGCACTTTACCTCAGTAGGGCCCTTGTAGTCCCTATGAACCTGGAGCCACAGGTGGCCAAGGTTTGAAAGCACCTTTTTTCCTCTCTCTCTGTGGCTTCACTATAACAACTGGAATTTGTTAGATGAAGAGGTCTGGTGCAGTACAGAATGAGGGCTGGCAAGAAGCTCCTCTCATGTGCTTGAGGCAGGACCAGAAACTGTGCTTGAAGGGGACAATTAATGGAAGAGAAGCTGCTTATTCAGGGACCAAAAGGAACACATCTTTCTTCAGGATATTGTTTTGCTTGAGAAACATGCTTTTAAAGTCAATCCTGTAGCTATATAAACCAACAAGGAGGCTTTCAATTTCATTTTTTTTTTATTACACAAGCCCACACGGCTTTTACATATATATTTTTTGAAGAGAAAACTATGCAAAGCACTACATTTCGCCCCTCTGATCTTTTATCTGAAAAAGCTAACATCCAGCTATCTTGTCTCAGACACTTGTGAATGAAAGGAGCAAAGTGAAGAAAGACTGCAATAACCTTTAGAGTGGTTTTATTTCCTCTACTGATACAGATGATGCAGTGATGCAATTGCTACCATAGCTTTCACAGTGCTTAAGCAGCTATCATTTTTATTAGGAACAAGTCCACACCCAGAAAGTAGCATCTTAACACAACTGGTTGCATTTTCTTAATTGATGCACAAAGTTCTGCTTTAAAGGCTGTGTGTTTAAAAGCATAGCATGATGATTTAAGTGTACAGCTACAGTGACAAGTTTTATTTCGTATGAGCAATATTAGCAGCACAAAACCCCCACAGCTTGTCTAAATGTTTTAATCACAGCTTGAGTTGCTGTGCTACTCCTCTAAAATAAATATAAAATGGAGAAACTTCCTGTTTTAAAATTTTCTTTGACTTCTGCATCTGCTGTGAGTCTTTCCAGATTTGTTTTTATGATTTTGTTCAGCCTTATTCCCCTACAGTCTCTTTCTTTTCCTTTTAAACTTGGAAGGCTGTACATCTTGATTTTTGTTCTACATACCAAATGCCTCAACACAATTTGGAGTACAGATGAGAAATCTCAGTTCTATAAATGCGCATAGAGTTATATGTTCCTAAACTCTAAATCAGCCTTTCTGGATAGTAATTTTTTTATTCCCCTCACCTTCTTTTATTTTATTTATTTTTTTTTTTAAAAAAAGTTAGTATATAGATTATTTATCAAACCAAGGTTGCTCACTTGAGTCTGTCCTTGGCAGTAATATAAAAGACCTGGTAAAAGAACTGCTATGAGAGTTTAACAAAAGCCAAATGAGGTATACAGCAAAAGGTAAGCTGGCTGCACATGGATTTGTTTAGTCTTTTTGTGAATTACAGCTTCACATGGCTTGAATTTTAAAAATTATCAGCTAAATTCCTGTGGGGCTCAATTTCACATGTCAGACTGCTTGCACTGTTTTCATAAAAATACAAAGCAAATACACTATACCAGAAATACTTACTTTAACAACTCGGGTATTTGTACACCATGCTTTGAAAGTAAGGTTTGTTTACCAGTTTGCTGATAGCATTACAAGGCTCTGTGTGTTGAAGCCAACTAATCAGCAGCTGGTGTTAGTTTACACGGTGCTTAACTGTAATTTCATGTTTATTGAAAGGGTACAGTAGCATGCTACTCCTCAAAACATGGCAAAAAACATACCTAAAATATTTTATTTTTTTAAGTATTTGAGTGTCCAGAAAATTAAAGGTACTTGGTAACTTGATGAGAAGAAATTTTGTAACTCTGACTAATCCACCATTTTTGCATAACTCCCTAGATCAGCACACGCAGCTTGGGTACAAGTTACATTCCTCAGTACTAGGCAGCTTTCAAAATACCCAGATTTTAAACCAGCAGCACTCCTGCATTATTTTCTTCTTCCTGGCTTAGTGGAGAATGAATTAATTTAGCTAAGAATTTAGAAATGCAAGTCCTTACATACTTTTTGTTTAGCTCAGGCTACCTGGAAATGCTGTTTTCTGACCTGAGTTTTAGTAGCTGCATTTCTAGGATGATGGTTATGGGGAGTTATGATTGCAGAGAGAATAATTAGAAGTCCCTTAAAGAAAGGGGAAAGATCTAATGGAAATGCAGTGCAGAAAGACAAGCAGGAAAGGTGCATTCAGCACTGACCTGTACTGCTAAGCAGCTAGGATGCTGCATTTTTAGACAGGATGGATTTGTATTCGTGGGTAAAGCTAATTTCTGCAGCGATGCTTGTGCAGTATTGGTCTGACCAGCTTGCCAGACCCCTTTAGGCAAAAAGTAGTTTCATTGCAAATGGTTTTCAGGACCAGAGATATTAACCTGGCATCCAGGCAATGTTGGGTATGCTTGTGGGGAGGGTCACCTGAGCCTTCTTGCCTCCAGACAGAGTGTGGCAGGGGACTGGTTCTCAGTGGTGGTGGGGCAAGACTGTAATTTGCTTTTTGCCTAGAAAGGTTGGCAAGTACTCTTGATGCAGGGGATCAAAAAGCAACATGAAGCCAGCATGTAGGTTTTTCACTTCTCATTTCAGAGAAACCTACCTGGTCTTCCCATTCATCAACTGGATCACAGCAAGTAAATGGGCTCTTCTGGTGAATTATTCTGTAAGTCGTCTTGCTTTCTTAATTTGTTTCATTTTCAGTCATTTCTTTCAGTTGAGTACAATCTATAGCTGCCTTCCTTCATCTTTATGTCCATTACCCAGTAAGCATTTTCTTTCTTACAGAAAGAGTGTTTTCTCTCAAATCTTGAGGCATCTGGCAGGAGCTGTGGCTGTAAGTGGATTGCATTTGCATCAGAAGAGGTTGTTGACTTCTCGAGGTGCTGCATCTTCCCACTGCATTCTTCCAGGCATGTTTGGGGCTCAGCTTCACATACCATTTTAAGGATTAAGTGGGGCTAGTTTGAAACTGTATGCAAAATACACTTTCCTCAAGACAGCTTCAGAAAAGCACTTTTGGGGGATAAGCAATTGTGATGTACTGCTTCCTCACCTCTTCTCAAATCCCAAACCACTGGGCTTAGCATGCACAGGAGTTTATGTTCCCATTTGCAAGTATTTGCCATTTAGGCAACTTTTAGTCAATATTCAGCACTCTCAAACTTTAAGGTCTGGCCTTCATGCTCAGCATAGCTGTTCCCCAGCGCTGGCCCATACCGATAGGTCTCCACACTCTCAGCTGGTTTGGACTTTGTGGGGACTGGGTCATGCTGGTAAAGCAATGCTGACTTTATCATCCCAAAGTCTTCCTGAATCTTCATCCCTGAATAGATAGCGCCCGAGACATTTTCTGCCACGTGGGTATAGCTCTGCAAGTTTTTCATATCACAGAGGTTGTCACTGTATTTCAGTGAGGATGGCTTGTAGGCCTGGTAGGACACCTTGGTGGTGGTTGTGATAACTGTTTGCAGTGGCGGGGCTATGGGAGAGGGGCTGGGATCATACCTGCAAGGGTAGTCTCCACTGTAGCAAGGGTAGTTAGTGCTGGTTTGCATCTGTCCGTAGTCACTATGGTCTCCACTGCCATTTTTCCCCCAAGCTGATTTCAATCCATAGTGTCTGCTAGGGTTACTGAAGCTTTTATCATGGGTGGTCACCGCATTGTAGTGAGATCCATTCAAACTGAGGGGATCTGTGTCGATGGCAGGACCTGTCAGATCTTTGTAAAATGTTGGGTAAGGGCTGGAGCTAATAAAGGTAGGAACTCCAAACTCATAACTACATGGCCTAGGCCATATCCTTGGATTGGAGCACTTCGGATATGGTGACAGCTGGTCCTCTTGGAAGCTGGCTGCATCGTAAGATGCTTTGTAAAGGTCAGAGTTTTGCAGTGAAGGGTAAGACTGGGCTGGAATTGAAAAACTGGTGTCTGTGATGATACCAACTCTTTCTGGGCCATCCATGCAGGGCAGATTTTGTAGGTTATTGGCATAACCACTGCTGTCGTGGTATCTTGCTGCCTGACAAGGACAAGTACATTTTTGATATTCGTGAATCAATACTGCCCACACACACATATATATCTCAACGCATGTGCTATTGCTCAATTCAGCCCCAAATGAACAGATGTAGCATGATGTAGAATGTTGTTTTGCTCGAGGATCCCCAGTACATGCTTATGACACTGTTATAATCGACTAATGACTTTGACTTACCTCTGAGTTTAGAGGTCTCTTTTTCTGGGAATGGTGGAAAGAGGACATTTGCTTCTTAAATGCACTTCGTCTTGCCTCTGCCTCCAATTTACTCTCTGGCCTGGGGTGGTCATGGACTCCTTTAGCCTAAATTAGTATTAACAAAGAATTAGATGTGAACTGGAAGGGAGTAAAAGAAAAGAAAATTCTATACGTAGAACGAAACATAGCCACAGCACAGGAGGATGTGCAGGAGGTACTAAATAACAAGAAGGGATTTACTGTAAAAAATAAATAGAGGTTGCAGGTATATAGAAAGAAAAGGCAAAGTCAATGGAGACTGCAGAGCTGATGAAGGAGCAAGAGTGTTACCTACATTTGTGGCATTCAGGAGTAACTAATTAGAATGAAGGTGGT
Organism: Loriculus beryllinus; assembly: GCA_039877255.1. Taxonomy (NCBI): domain Eukaryota; kingdom Metazoa; phylum Chordata; class Aves; order Psittaciformes; family Psittacidae; genus Loriculus; species Loriculus beryllinus. The sequence continues at coordinate 17,697 of JBCJKH010045316.1, read as the reverse complement.
GGTGGGGGGTGTTATAAATTTAGTTTGGTTAGTTTTCTGCAGTCCAGCATTGCAGTTCTACTTTGTAATAACAGCCACCACTAAAACAGTGTAAATAAAAAATAAAGAGGTTTCACACCACCAGTCTTGAATAGGACTGGAAAGTATATCCTGGAAAGGCATCCAAAGATGCTCTGCTATTGAAACATCTGTGGATATGCAGATCCATGTATCCAAAGCTATATTGACACATGATGAAACAACATACTTAATATGTCCTTACCCATTACTTTCCCTTGAATGGGCCCTCAAATAGTCCCTAAGACAAAGTAGGAAACTTAAATTGCTTTTAAAATGCTGTCCTTTCTCAAGTAAGAATTAACTTCTAAGCAAAGATTTGTCAACTATTTTGATGGCAAAAATCTTCAGGGTTTGCATGTCTGTAACAGAATATCTGAACAACAAAAACAATACACAAGAGAATTTGAGAACATGGCTAGTTTGCTTTCATATACTGACTGGAGAACAGAATTCACTACCATGAGGGTCAAGCAAAAGAAAAAATCATCCAGCATAGAATGTAATCTTGTAGAACAGAGCTTTTCTTTTTTTTTTCTGCTGTCTCTGAAAAAGAAGAAATTAGCATTTCAAATTTTAGCTTTACTAATTTCCTTCTTTTCTGCCAAGTTTTTAAACCTTCTTAAAATTCAAATATTATTTTCACATGAAGCAGGAATTTCACCTTTCAGCTTGTACAATTTAAGTGAGATTTTTCTTTCCATTTATTTTAATAGGAAATAAATATTAGGTCCTGGGTGACATTCAGTTGTCAGCTACACCAGGGCGCAAGACAACCTTTTTTGTTAAAAGTCTACTCTTTACAGTACTCAAATGAGACATGGTGTTGTTGTAGTTAAAATTGAATATAGTTAACTCAGAAGCAGTGCTTTTAAAAGGACACCTAATTGTTATTCTTTTATTTGTTCTTGACATGTTTGTACTACAGAGGAGTTCAGTCATGGACCAAAACACCAACACATTCACCATGCTCAATGCTATGCAAGGAAAAAAAAATAAACGAGAACGGGGGAAAGAGAGGGGAAAATGGTCTCTCTCAATATTATTTTTATACAGATATAATTTATATATAGTTATAACATACACACGTGTGCACACATGTATGCATGCTTTTTACCTGGAAAAATATTGCTTTGCCATCAAGCCTCCAGAAGTTAGTGACTGGATAGCCACTGTGTCCTCGGCAAGGGATTAGCTCAAGGGCTGAGTTACAGTTTGGGCAGGCTTTCTCTGCAAATAGACAAATAAACTACTGAAGACACTGTTTAAAGACAAGGATGTTGTTCTAGAGTGAAGAGAGATCAAAACCAATATGATCTGCCTTCAGTGAAATTCAGATTAAACTACAATGTTCAAGGACATGCAACATAGACTACCAAGTGTAACTGAATGGCAGAAAGTAGAGCTGCATAATTGAAATAAATGCTAATGAGATAATGAATCACAGACCCATTTCCCTTTCAGTATTTACAAACAGACATTGATGAAATTTGGAAATATATATATTAATCACACAATATTCATCACAGTCTTTGCAATGATGCTTTAATCTGCATGCAAACAAGAGTGATCCAAATTTAATGCTCAAGCCCAGCTGAAGGAAATGCGGTCCCCTGGGCATCCCAACTCCGCTTTTCTCCTCTCACTTTGTTGCTTCTGCCGAGCCTTGTCACATATGGCTGGACGAAGTTGTAGCCTGGCCCCACCAGGCAGGGCACAGCTCCGGGAGCACACCACCACGCCCAGACAGGACTTCTTGAGGATCTGGCAGTTGTGGTTGTTTGTGTTGCGCATGGCCCAGCCACTGAGGTGTCTCTGTGCATTCTTCTCCTCGCTGGAGTAGATGAGCCGCACATAGCCATCGGGCCACTCCTGGAAGGCATCAAAGTGCTTGGGCTCCTGCAGCGGGACAAACAGAGATGGGAGGGCAAGGCAGCAAGGAGGATAGCAGGAGAACATTAGCAGGGTAGTGCAATCTGATGGTTTTGGACTGTTACAAAGTGTGTAATGGGGAAAAATAGCTTTTTCTGAGATCACCTGAACAGCAGATGAATTGAGAGAATTAGCTATTGAAAGAAAAGCCCTGTATAAGGGGAAAGGCAGTTTGAGCTTCCAGGTCTCAAAAGAAAGTGAGCATCTTTTCCTCTTTTGCATCATGACCAATAATAACATGGTTTATTGTCACAGATGTCTCTTTGCAGTGAGGTTACCCCACTGTAAGAGATCAGCCTTGTTAAAAAACTTACTGGTCTGCTATGGATCCATCCAGGCATAACCCAACCCACCCTGCTCACACATGCTTTTAATTAAAGTTCTCTCCATCATATGACTGTGCATCTGCAGGCTAAAAACTAGAAGTTTAACTAAGGAATGGTTTATTAAAGTGCATCAAAAAGAAGCTGAATAAGGCTTCGGACAAAAAATAGACATAAAATTTGCCATTGCAGATATACTCCAAATACCTGCATAACAGTTCAGAGAAAGAACATTTCACTTTGGGATTTCACTGTCTTTCTGGAGTTCCTTACCAAAATAAAATTACCAGAACAATGGAAGACCAACCAAGATTTTAAACTCTAAGTTTAAAGGAAAGAGCAAGTAAAAAGTTTCTGCAACACTCATTTAACATATGCGTGTTAAATGTATGTGATCAATCCCAGTTAATGCAGGTAAACTACCAGAATTTACAGCATTGAGCCATTCTTATTGTATGGGTTTTGTAAAATGAAGTAAACTCCAAGATGAAAAAAGTTGTGAATTAAAAAAAAGCAGTTGAAGCTCAAAACTAGGAAAAAAAAGCAGAATGGTAATTGACAATAAAACATCACATTGACAAAACAGTTAAATATTTACGTGACTTGAACTACAGAAATAGGCAATCCAAGCTTCCTTTCAACATTTCTTTAAATGGGGAAAAAGGGAGAAGGAAACCTGTCAAACTGTAGGTCTTGAGATTATTTTAGGAGGTTATACACAGCTGGCCAAAAGTGCATATCACATCCATGTTTTTTTACAAGTCGCTTTGTAAGGACTATTGCAGCCCATCCAGACACAGGCAATTACATTTGAAAAGGTGCTGAAGAGTTAAAGCTGCCACAGTATCAAGCTTTACTTCGCAAAGACATTTCCCCCCTGCCACCCCAGCTGCCGATCCCCACGTTATAGCTAGCAGAAGATATCTCTACTGCCCCCCTCGCACCCGGTACCTGCGGGAGCTGAGGGTCGTTAATGTCCCAGGTGAGCTTCATGCTGGCAGGTGACAGCAGGCAGCGGCTCCTGCTTTTTTATACCATCGGGGCGGCAGGAGGTAGCGAGGGGGGATGTCGCCGGTCCCGCAGGCGGGGCAGCAGCACATACACCCCCCTGGGGGGGGGGGGGGGCGAGGAAGACCTGTACTTCCCCTCCGCTCCCCCCGCTTGCCGTGGAAGGGTAGCTAAAGGGGGTTTTCCCAATCCAGCCCCCAGCACTGGGGCTGGAAGTCTAACCCGGCAACAGCAGAGCTCAGTCGGGGGACGGCTCGGGGAGGTCTCCTTCTCCAGGAGCGTCTCCACCCGATCTAGCCCCACCAAGTATTTGATTTCGAGCGCAGCTCAAAACTGCCTACAAGTTGAGAAGACTCACGTAGCAAGGAAAAGGCAGCGTGTTAGTAATCTTCTCTTCCTTAAATGCGCTGGTGCACCTGCTCTTTAAGTTTAGGTGGAAACGAATTAAGCGCTAATAGGGATGTTCTCCTTTCCCGCTGTGCACGGTGACATAAGGTTTAAAGCAAGAAGCTGGAGCCAGTGCTGTCATACTGATCAGCACCTTTTCACTTATTACAAAGTTACAGACTTTTTTTTTTTTTTTGCTATTGTTGCCTTCTTTGTGGAAAAGCCACCCGGTAGGGCATTTTTTTTTTTTTCTTTTGAGTTTGTTTTTGGTTATGAGAGACAGAAACGACTTAAAACATGCATAATACTATAGAGACAAAATCGGTGAACGCTTCGTGCTGCCGTAATCACTTAAATGATCCCACCTGTTCTCAAAGGCTTTCTCATTCCATTCCCTTCCATCCCCTCTGAAATCTTACCGAATTTCACCCTTAATTGTGCAAAGCAAAATCCAGCCCGTAGCAGAGGGCACAGACTGTAGATCCCCCTCTCAAGGACAGGAGGCAGCCCTCACTGCGCGGCTGGATTCCCCTTTCGTACCCGTCTGCTCGGAGCGCAGTCATATCCTACCACCCAGGTGCGGAGGGACCCGTCCGAGCCGCCCCTGCCACACAGGTGCGGCTCCTTTAGTGGCAGGGCGAAACCCGGCTCTTATCCCTTGGAGAATACACTTTGGTAGTTAGATTGGCTGAGGAAAGGAGAGCTCTTGAGGCCGTGGGAAACGCTGGTGAGCGTTTCTTTCTCCGCCTCAAACGCGGGTGTAGCCGGTAGTAGCTGTTGCCGGTTGTGCGAGGGTCGTGGGGACGGGGTGAAGGAGGATAAACACTTGCCCCTCAAGCCCTTTCTTCTCCCGCACTATGGCTGAGGTAAGAACCGCTCCTGGCAGCGGGATGTGGAACGGGGCCCCTCCGCTCTCCCTCTGCTCTTTTCCTGGGTGATGTCTCTTTCTGGGGGGGGCACCCCTAGAACCATGCCCTCCCCCGGGGATGCCTGCTGGCTTCCGAAGTGGCTTTTCGTGATTGTAACTTCCATAAACTTTTGGTTCAGAAGCATGGGGTGACTGAAACTTTCCCTAGGGATTAAGGAGGGGAAAATAGCCTTCTGGGAGAGAGAAGGTGAGCAAACAGTCTTTAGCTTTTGGGCAGGAGAAGATTTTTGTTTTGCTCTCCTATATTTTTTTTTTTCCCCTTTTTCAAGGAACAGAAAAGTGGAGAAGTTAACAGAGAGGTGGACAGCAAGGTGGTAGCTAAAGCAGAAGACTATGTAAATACCTTTTAAATATATCGTTAGTTTTATCTTATAAATAGTCTATGTATACTTAAAGGTGTGTTTTTAGATCGGTATGGTATGATGTAGAATTTTTGTAACTTAATGTAATGTGGGAAGTGCTGCAGATTCATTAATCTTTCCTTAGTAAGAGGGAAGAAATGACCATTATAGTTGTTGAACATGGTAGGACTTGCAAACTGAGTGTTCTGAAGAGTTGCTGATTTCCTTATTTACTATCCTTTAAGATTACTCAGTTTCAAGTGTCCTGTCCCTTCTGGAGAGGGACTGATGGTTCACCTTCAGATGTAAGAGTAAAATGGAAGTAGTGAAACAAAGTAAACAGAGAAACAAAAAGATTGTAACTTAAAATAGCATTGCAAGTGCTGTTACAATTGAAGTGCCTGTTTCCTTTACTCACTAGCTGCTTGCTTTCCCTCCCCTGTGCAGTTCGAAACACTTCTTGCTGATGCTTTTAAGGGGAAAGGATTTCAGGAAATAAACGAACTGCTTCAGAAGAGAGAAATAGAACCTCCCCAGAAATACAGGAAATCTCTCCTCAACCAGCTGGACAAAATACTGAGAAAGGCAAGTACCATAAATAATCTTAACCGCTCTAACACCCAGCTCTGTAGGTATCAGACTAATGAAGCACAGTGCTTTGTGTTCCTGCAGGAGCTGGACAAGAATGAATTCCAGAATGTTTCACTGATGCTTAAATGTATTCAGCTCTACTTTAAAAGTGACTTTCAAGACAAGACGAGTTTGTTTATTGAGCAAGGACTGGTAGAAAAGATGAGTATAATCCTGTATACGACATTACTAATGTGATTTAAGGTTGCTTGTATCAGGAAAATAACCCCAAGGAAGTGCAAGCTAGAAGATGGCTTGTTGCAGAAAGGAATTTCTTTTCTTTTTTTCTTTTTGTGAGTTCAGTGGGGAAAAAATGCTTGCTTTTGTTGCATTGCTTTCAGTACAGCAGCCAATGTCATGGCTTTGCTTGTTACCTGACTATATTGATTTTTTTAAGCTGACAGTGGAAGGAGAGGGTGAGTTTGGGTTAGTTCTGTTTGAGAAATAGCATAGAATTCCTAAATGTATTTTAAGTGCTCCAGTAAAATACAAGTTCTGGTAACGGAACTTAGGAGCAGAGTTTTATACTTCTATAAACTGACATATTCCTTATGAAGGTCCCTTTTTAGATCCATAGTGAACCAGTTACATCTAATCTGCAACTACATTTTGTTTTCTAGCACAATACTTATTTCAGTTGATAATACCTGTAGTAGCAGAAATGTACTTGTGTGGAAGATGAGCAATACCTGGATCTAGCATAGCTGGGAGGGAGCAGTTAACATTTGCTCTATGTTAGCAGACTTGTACCAAAAATTCCTCAGCCCAAAATGCTGTCATTCTGCCTTGTAGTTATACTTTTCAAGGATACAGTTGCTCCAAATTCCTGTATGGAGAGATTAATAGCAACATTTCACCAATCTGACATCTGTACCTCCAGTGAAGCATAGATTTCTAGATGCTAGCCATGGGTGTGTGATGCTGTGCAATATGCTTTTAAATGCTAAAGTGTTAAAATAATTACTTTGAAAAAGCTTGACAAATCTTTGAAACATTATTTTATTATGAGTTGATGTCTACTAAAAATCTCCATAGAAGTAATGATGCCACTAGCAGCATGCATTGTGTCCAGCAGTTCCTGTGCACCAGGAGTGGGTGCCTTGCCATAAGAAAGGAGGAAAAGAGGGCTGAGGAGGGAAGTGAAGGAATAAGTCCTGTGGAGTGGCTGTAAGGGTGTCATTTTTTATGTCTGCCTAGCAAAATTTGAGCTCCTTGATGCTGTGTAGCTTCTGCAGAGAACATGATTGAATTTCAAGGACTATAAAAACTTGTCTCTGTGTTTAAGGTTCCCTGCAGATATCTGTGTTATAAGGATTAACAACTTGGGTTTTAACTGATTCTTTTAACTTTTACTTGGTATCTTGGTTCGGAAGAGCAAGAGAGTTTGCGAACCTCATCAACCCAAGTGAGAATAAATTACTGATGCAACTTCTTGAAGACTTCTTTGATTCTGCATTGGTATGTATATAAAGATATGCAGAAGAGTTGCCTTTATCGAATAAGAAAGCCAACTCTTCACAAACAGTTAAGAAATGAGTAGCTAAGCAGACCTTGTGTCCTAGGACAGCCTGGGCTAGCATTAGGCTGAAGTTTGGCACACCTGGGAGAAGCTGCTGTGGGGTTGCACAGGGCTGCAGCATTTGCTCATTTTCTAACACAGAACCAGATGTTTGTTCTTTGCAGAGAAAAGTGCAAGAATTTCTGAATGCATTTTTAAAAGAAAAGGTTCTGTGCTGAAGCTCCATTCTAAAGACATAAGTTACTGACACTGAGCTGCACCTTAAGTGCAAATGTGTTTGCCAAGGTGGTCCTGGTGATTTGTTCCTGCTGTGTTTGAAGCAGCTGATTTACTTTTAAAGAATAATCTGACCTGCTTACATTTGCTTGTTTTCATTTAATTGCTATTTCAAATCTTGACAATTTTAAAGGTATTGGAGGCTTCTTTCCCCAGCTGTTCCCTCGATGTTTTTGTCTGTACCTTGACAGAACTCTCATCAGTTTGTGCATCAGAATTCATTCAAATACTCATGAGTCTTTTTAGCAGACTTAATAAAAGATACTTGAGCAAAATCAAATTTTCTTTATTAAACACTTTAAAATTATATTAAATACTTTATAAATTATTTATTTGCCAAAACTTGATTTCTTTGTCTTCCTGGTCCATCTCTTCCATACTCTTTCACTGTGGAGGATGATGTATTGTTTTATTTGTGTTGTGGGTTTCTTTCTTTTTTTTTTTTTTCCTTTTTTACTTCAGTTTCCCTCAGGGGACCGTGACACTCTTCAAATATGCTATGATACCCGGTACTGTAGTGTGTAAGCATAAAATGTGTTTTTACATAGGCCCATATGTGTAATAAAAGTAACAAAGTGATGCCATGATGTGGGTTTCCCAGAGAAGCTGGGGGCACTGCACTCTAGCACAGCTGAAATCTCTGGGGGAAGTGGGTGCTTCTCTCTCTTTACCCTCCCTGCATAATTCCAACCTGTATGATTGGGGTTACCATATGTGCCATGCCTGTATCAGGTGGCACTGCTTTTCCTGATGTGAGTACACTAGTATTTTATGTAAATTAGTCCCTGAAAGTTGTGATGATGGGCGCATAAATGCCTGGGGGCATAAAAGCGCTGGCTTTGAGTACTACTGTGCTTGGGTTGTGGTGTGTTAATGAAGGCTTCCTTTATTTTTTTCCATCAGATGATTTTCGAGTGCAGTAAGAAAGGTCAGTGTATTTCCTTTCTTTTCCCCTTGCCCTGTTCCATTGCTCAGTATCCTGTATCTCAGTCTCGGGAACACATTTGCTTATTCTGCTTGAACTACATCCACTTTCTCTTCTCCCTTCCACTTCCTACCTCCTCTTCATCCTCTCTGCAATGTTTTCTTTAAATCCTCCTGCTGATTTCCCTCCAGTTAATTTTCATTACCATTTGCATCAGAGCACAAACCTGCTTACTGTTTCTTTTACTTGATTATTTTGAATATGCTAAAATAACTAAATAGTTGTTTTATCTTGTTTAAGTGACTAGCATCAAGTATTTCACTTTGTCAGAGTAAGTGATGCTTCAGAAAGGAGTTCAGGCTCAACAGTCTGCTCTTGCACGTCTGTTCCTACGAGCTTCAGATGTTATTTCGTTGCTGAATGTAGTCACCTCCAAAGAATAATATAATAATTCCTTCAGCCACCTTAACAAGGCAGCAGGATGTCTATCTGTGTCGCATTCATTACAGCAGCAAGATTTTGTCTGTGGCTGCAGCTGGCTTTCCATTAGTGCAGGGGAGCAGGTGCTTTCAGAAAAACCAAGTGTGTGTGTGCCCAGATATCTAGGCTCACAAGTGATGCAGAAATGAAGCATTACACTGTGGGCTGGCAAAACTGGAGTTTATTCCTCCTTATGGCTTATTCTAGTGGGAGCAGAATAAACATGAGCACATGAGCATCTTCTAGGTAATCTCTAGTGGTTTGCTCTGTTGACTTTGACAAAAGCCATAATTACAGATTTATATCTTGGGGTTAATAAGTAACCTTTTCTTTCTATACCTATTTAAATAGTTACCCAGGTCAGCAGTAGAAGTATCTGAAGCTCTTTTTTACAAAGAAGTTACCAGTTCCCTTTCTGTCTGGGGTTAGATACTTGGAGGTTTGGTTTTGAAATGAATCCACAGCTGTGGCATTTTTACTCCTTCAACACAACAAACGGTAGTTGCTTCAACTGTTTTTTGTTTTTTGTTTGGTTTTTTTATACAAGGAAACCAGGTCACTCCTAGCTGTAACCTTTACAATGATTTTTCTAGGGCAAATACAGGTCGTGAATTTATTTTTACCTGAACTAGGGCATCTGGTGACAGAAGAAAATATTTACTGGAGTCTGAGGCAGGAGGTAAGATTCCTACTAGGAGAAGGAAATTACAGGTACATGCACACATAAGAGGGTGTAATGGCATACAAGATGTGAAAAATATGTTCCTGACCCATTTCCCTTCCTTTTCTGCTGCTCATTCCATGGGGGATAGGCCTTGAAGACCCTCAATTCTATACTTGGCAGTCTTCCACGGGAGGAGAGGAGGAAATTCCCTCTGTCTGAGGAGATGTGCTCACTCACGTAAGTGCTTTTCCCTCCAGCTCCTGTAACTAAACTTCCTTCCTCTTCCCTGCAAGAAGAGTTAAAATTGTTTCTACTTTAACATGTTGCATTATGTTTTTTCAGGAAAGACATTGCAAAAACTATGCTGGAAGTTGGTGGTAAGAAATATTTAGCGGTTATTCTTATGAAGCTGGGGGGCCTCTACAGCTTTACTACTTTTGTTTATTTATTATAAACTAATTATAATTTTAATTATTTCCTTGTGAACAGCTGATACTTGGGGAGGAAAATTTAGTGGTACCTTAAAGTATTAATCGAAATTGTTAGATGCAACAATACATTTGTTCTGTCTGATTAGTATTAGTAATTTGTATTAACTAATAAGAAAAGCTAAACTGAAGGATATAGGAAGGTAATTAGATCAGCTTTATGTACTTATTTACAGAGTATGCTGGCTGTCTTGTCTTTAAAAAGAAAACTTGACGTACTTTGCCATGATGTGGACAAATATCAGTTAATAAGGTTTATAGCCTCCTGTGCAAAATCATTTGTTTTCTCCTAGCAATAACACTTTCTAGGTCACTACTATGGTATGTGAAATGTAACTTAATCCCAGTGCAAAAGCTATAGGGCTTCACTTTTGTCCCCTCCCTGATTCCCCAAACCATCTCCTGACATGCAGACGTGTTGTGGTTAAGTGCTTTGCACCTTCACCTCTCTGAGCCACATGGAGCTGAGGGTTCCTGAGGCTAATGCTTGGCTCTTATCCTCTGCTGTTTTCCTAAGTGAAACAGAAATGGAGCTAGCTGCTGAATATGACTGTGTAGTATATAAGTGCAAGAACAGCAATGCTATAACCCTTTGTTATGTTAGGGGGTAATATTTATCCTGTGCTTCTGTTTACCACATAGATTATGACCTTCAGGTTGCCCTTTCAGAAGCACTTTGTAGGTTAATGACCAAAAAATGGAGAGATGACCTTGTTCACCACTGGTTTGAAGATAACTATCTTGCTGAAGCTTTCAAAGCGATCAAGGATGGAGAATTTGAGACGGTGAGGGTCTTTATTTTGAAAACAACATACTTGACAAGTCTGTATAGGGGCTAGTTTTGGTTGAGTTCAGTCAGAATGTCCTCACAAGGAGTTCCTACAAAACTGATTTTTATAAATATACACAGTTGTTTAGCCATTTGTGTGAAGCTTCTTTTGTTGTTTGGAGAGAGGAGGTTTATTGGCGTGGGTTTTTTTTTTTTTTTTTGGTCTTGCAAACC
>JBCJKH010045315.1:19030-31928 GCA_039877255.1 Loriculus beryllinus | reverse complement strand
CATTGTAGATTTACCTTTGTCTACACCAATATGTAGGCCTGAGAAAATCAGGCCTGTATGCTTACATGCGCTTTGGTGATGAACTGTGTGAGTGGGTGTTCTTTGAGATTTGCAGTTATTCCCAGTGTTTTCTAGGTTTTCGGGGTTGCCTTTCATTGGAGGAGCAAATAATCTGTGAAGGAAGAGTAGGGATTAACAGTAGGTGGTTTTGTAAATTAGCCTGATTTATCAGAGGTACTGTGGAGGAGGAGTATTCCTCTTGTAGATGAAAAATGCTTGTTCGGTATTGAGTCAAGGTAGTACCTTGTGAGAGGGCAAAGAGGTGGCAAACGTGTGAAACTGAGAATAAGGACAACCTGAGGTTGAACTCAGGAAAAAAGGAAGTTAAGTAGGCAAGTAGAAATGTCCTGCTTAGATAGGTGGCTACTAACAGACTGCTTTAGTTGAGTGATGGAAGATGAAGTTCAGTAGTTTTTGTGAACAAACAAGCTGTGGGTGTATCTGAGAAATTGCCATCCTTACCATATTGAAAATGAACCAAATGAGGTTCTAGGAAAAACTGCTACCTAGCAAACTGTGTAGAGTTAAACTGTAGTAGATGGCTAGCTAGCTAGCTTCCTTCTCTAGAAATGCAATTTAAGGTCTCAGCGCTAACTCTTACGACAGTCACGTTTTCAGTATAAGGTTGCATTCATTCAGCTTGCAGTGTTTAACTGTTATATACCCCCACTCCCCCCCCAAAATATGCTTAAGTGAACTCTAGTTACAGTGCAGCTTGCTCATACTTTCATACTTTAAAAGTGTGACCAAAATGGCAGTTTGGTTTTTTGTTTAGTAACTGTTGGTATATTTAAGGGACAAAAATAAAACAAATCCTCACAGTTGAGGCTGCTTTATTCCAAGGAGGACTTCAAGAGTCTGTAGAATATTAGATACAAGTTTTTAATTCTTTTCCCTGCCCACTTTAGTCTGTAGGTATGTGAAAGTCTGCTTTGCATACCTTCCAATTTGTTCAGTAGTACAGTGCTGAAGTCTTCTCTCCCATCTTTAAAAGCCTACTTACAACTTTGTGTACTAAAAATTAGTATTAATACTTTAAACTTTCTCTCTAGGCTGTTGGTCTTTCAGCTGCCTTATGTATTTCAAATAAATCCACTTAGTTTGTGTTTCGAATAAAGAAAATATTTCTTTCGAGTACTGACATCTACAGTGAGCCTGCAAGTTATTCAGGATTTTGGCTGGTCTCGCTAGGCATCAGAAGACAGATTTAGAGCACTAAGTGATGACTTAGCTGAAGGTAGATGTGACTTCTTAGGGTGCTGGAAACCAGTTATGTTGACATCGCCACCACAGCAAAATAAAATGTACATACTCTGAATAATTCATAACAAAACACTACGTGATTTCATTAGTATTGAAGCTTGGGCAACACTCCACATGTTGCATTTCAGTTTAATCACAAATGCTTTGAAGACTCAGAAGTGGTGAGAGTGGTTGGTAATTGAAGTGGGACTTTGTCTTCGTGTCTGTCTGCGGGACACTTACTTAAAACAAGTATACTGACAATGGTAAAATACGCAAGTCTGTAGGTGCGTGTCCTCTGCTGGATGTATTCTCTCAGCTGAAGCCATTCCAGTTCATAGTAGCTTGTTCTTTCCCACTGGTCAAAACTCTGCTTATAAAAAGGGGTTGGTTTGTTTCCTAATGCACTTCCAACTCAAACAGCAACTTATATATAATCTTACCTAAATTAAAAGGTCATGTCAGTTCTCTAGACAAGTCATCATGCCACATTGTGTTGGTAAAGGACACCTTTAACACTTGTCTTCTCTTGAAGTTGTTTTTTGCAAAGTAGAGCATCTGTGTGATCTGTTCATAGTCTATAGGCAAACTTTTAAGTATGTGCTTCACAAACAATTACCACTTTATGAGTCATCAGCTTAATCCAAAAGGTATTCTCTCTTTGGGTTAATATTGGAGGCCTGCTGTCCTGTGAGAAGTGTGTGCTGAAATGGCACTGCTTAAGAAAAAATTAAAAGGTCACATTTGAATGGTTTGAAAGATGTGCAAGTTAATTATCAAAGCAGCATTCCACACCCTCCCCCCCATCTTTGTCTTTCAAATAAATCTGCAGCTTTTGGGGGGAAAAATCTTAATTGTATTGGTTTGGTTTTAAATGTGTCAGAGGTTTTCCTGAATGGCGGAAAAAATAGCAGATATGGCAGTACACACAAGACTTCCTACAATAGTGTTGTAATCCTGAAACAGTTTAATTTTTTTATTTATATGTTGTCATCGAAAAACTTAAAATATTTGTGCTACTCTGTAAGCATGTTAAAGAATATTCACATTAGCCTGCATAAACAGTTATCAGTTAGCTTTAGGGAAGGGCAGCAATACAGGCAAACTGCAGAGAAAATAAAGTGCAGTTAGTGCTTCAGGCTCTCTCTGATCTGAGTAGATAAATTGACAGTTCTTGATATAATATCTTTGTTCAGGTTCCAGTTACACCATTGTCCGCCTTCAGGAATCCCTCAAACATGTTTTCTCTTTCCTTTTTTAAAATGCCAAACTGCATGGGAGCAGAGACTGAATTATTTAAAGTTATTCTGTGTCTCTGCACTTGCCTGAGTCAGCGGAATACATTTAGGTCATGTGTTCCTGAACAGCTCCGGTGCAGAATATCTTCATTGTGAGGGGGCTGAGTAAGCTCATTAAGGTACAGTTATCTTTTTTCCTCTTCGTTATTCCTTCACAAGCCTTAGCTGAAAAATGACTGAAAATTACTATAATTTTTTATTTTATTAAATCCAGATAAGCTTCCTGTAAGCTAATCTTCCATTATCATTGGACAATCAAGTGACAGATAGAGGAAATGTGTTAATATGCTACAATAAGTAGCGGTAGACTGAGTGATTCTCTAATGCAGGCAGTTATGAATTCAGCAAACACTAGTTTTGTTTGTTTACTCTTCCTTTCCAGGATGGCTGCAGCTCCCCCAAGTTACTGTTTTGTAGCCTTTCCCCCATGTTCTAAAGATGGGCTGGTGGTGTTTGGAAAGAACTCTGCAAGGCCAAGGGATGAAGTACAGGAGGTGGTCTACTTTGCTGCCGCAGATCATGATCCAGGAAGCAAAGTTGAGGTAAGGGTGAACTGTTGCATTCAAACTGTGAGAAATTATTATCTTTGGAAGAAATTAATGCTGTCTTGTTTTCCAGTCAGATTGTGGAGTCAAACCTCTCTTTAGTAGAGAACAGACAAAATTTTTGGAAGTCCTCAAAGTGAAACTCAGAATGTAACTTTTTTGTTTATTTGAGGAAAAAGCCACAATCCAGAGACAGGCCAGATTTTTTTTTTGGAAGGGAAAAATATTCTGGCTAACTGTAAGTTAGAGCAAATTTTCAAAGTTTGTCACTTGCCATATGACTTCTTCTTCTTCATGGTAGTTGTTTCAGAGTTATAATGGAGCCTAACTATGCTATGCATGTTGCAAAACAGGTAGGCAGAAATCACTGCCTCGAAAGAGCTTGTGCTAATAAGGCAAAGTGAGGAGGAAAGCAAGAGTGTAAACTTTGTCAGCCTGACATAACTCTTGTACATACAGTTGGTTTTACATGTTCTGCAGCCGAAGCACCTGCATCGTGGGCAATTTTCAGTACTGTGGCTTCTCTCTGAATCCAGGCCGGATGTGGAGTCCTGTAGCTGGATGTTGATGCCGTGGATGCCGGTTGAACGAGACCCTGCTGGAAGTAATTTTAATTATAGTTTTTACTGTAGCCTCACTTTAATGATGGAAGAAATGAAAGGACAAGCAGATATGGAAGTGTGAAACAAGAGGAAAAGTGAAACAAAAGGACAGGAAGAGGGGAAAATGTGGTGAAGAAGAAATGAAGAGACAGAATTAACTCTTAAGAGCTCTACAATCCAAGTTTTAGGCTGCTAGGTTTGCTTCTAGATTTTGCTGTTTTGCAAAACAAGGACACCAGTGAATAAGAAGATTGATGTTTCAAATGTGCTTTGTAATAGCATAGTAGAAGTAAGGTCTTCAGTTTTGCTAATTAGCTGAAATGTATATATTTCTCTTGTTGTAGGGTTGTGTGTAAGACTGCTCTTGTTTTACAACAAATGCATGTAGGCAGAGCTTGTGCAAAGTGTTAATTCCATGTGTGCAGTTAGTAGTACCTCTGAAAGTTATGGAAACCTTTAAGGAAAGTCTTGAATTCAGCTACTTCGTGTCTTTTAAGTATAAGGCATGCAACACTATATCCATTTTATAAACAAACTTACTGTCAGAGGTAATTAGCTAATAGGGAGAGTGAAGAGGAATGTCAAAAAGTTTTTAGATGCAGCCTTTGACATATTCAGAATTATTACTTTGTTCTTTACAACCTGTGAAAACTGCCCACACTTCAGTTATCATTGGTTGGAGGTATTTTTGCTACAGTTTTCCTTCCCTTGTGTTTTATAAAACTAGCTAAGCAGGTCTGCTATAAAGGCATCTGGCAGACAGTGCTATATAGCTATCAGCTAGTTTGTGGCAGAGCCTTAAACACGGGAATTCAGTCAATGCTGCAAGTCATTTTAAGCTTGATCTTTTTGGCTCAACCTACCAGACAAGTAACCCTGCAGCTAACTCATCAACATAATTCCTTCCCTTCGTGTCAGCAGATTCCCAAGACCCTGAACAATGGGGCTTTTCATTAAGGTCTGTTCTCTGTGTGACAACTTTCCAACTTTCTCGAAAGTTTGTTCTTGTCTTGCATTGTAATTTTGCAGTTTCAGATGCTGATCAGCGCTTTTCCTTGTTGTAGTGATTGGTCTAGTAAGATTGTTTGTGCAGGTCTGCTCCCTTACCATAAATAGGGGCCTTTTTCTGAATTTCTCTACTAAAAGTAAGTGTGTTCTTTTTTTCCCCAGTTGTGGATTTTATGAGTTTTTCATGTGTTTGTGAGGATTCAGGTTGTATTCATTATATTAAGACGGGTCACAAAATCTAATCGGAACAACTTGCATTATTAGTTTTAAGAAGCGAAGCCCTCTATCTTGTTTTTAAGGTAGACTTTACTGATTAGATTTCTCTTGTTCTCTGGTAACCTGCTGCTTGCTGTGGTTTTCTTTCTTCTGCAGAAGTCCTGAGTGGGTGACCTTTTTTGTTAGCTGAATTTTCCAGGTCATTAGTTGTTTTTTTTTTCTTTTTTTCTCTAAGATCAACCTCACTTTCCTCTGATTTGACCTTTTATCCATGATTTGAAAATAGTCATGGTTGCTTGTTTCAGTGTAGGGCTGTAAAAGCTTTTCTAACTTCATAACATGCAACTTATGGAGGAGTGGAAGTGGGAAAATAGAAAGGATGGTCTACAACAAAGTCTATCGAATTGTGGAATATGGAAAATTTTTGAATATGTTGGTATCAAACACTCTTCTGGGCTTAAAGTCCGCCCTCTGTGGGGCAAGAGGAATTCTGTGTTCTCTAAAACTTTGTGATACAGTTATACCTGAGTGGGTTTGGTTGGTTGGCTGTTACTTTTTTTTTTAAGGATACCCTACCATCTCTTGCTGAGTTTTTTCAGAAGATCAGGAGGATTTTTTGCTGTGTGTTGGTCTGAGCACTGATACAGAACTTGAAGGTAACTGTGGAGTCTATATCCGATGTTGCAAGATAGATATAAAGCTTGAAAAGCAGACTTTGAGTGTTTTAAGGCTGGCTTTGTATACCTGGAGGTATCTTAATTCTGGTATTTGTAACTAAATCACCAGGCATCATGCTAGTGCCACAGTTTAATTCTGGTATACTATGATTCTTTGTTATGCCAGCTGTTAGGGTTATTTGCATTAAATCTGGGGGTAAGATGTTCAGAACCTGATAACAGAAGCCAAGCAGCAGCCTAATCTATTGAGAATTCGCACCTTAGGAAGCCTCCAGATTAGATTGACAGTGCCACTCTTACAGTCAAGTTACTGCAGCTGCGAATTTGAACAGGGCACCCCTGCTATGACACCTCCATGGGTAAGTGCTGCCTGGCTGGAAACGTTGATGAAACACAGCAGTGTTTGTGCCCATGATGAAAATTTTCATTTACTCTATATAGATAAAAAAGGCTGTAGTCTAAAGAGTTACAATGCTGAGAGAGTTTAGGAACCTGCTTTGTCTTGCTGCTCAGTTGAGACTGTGTAAGCAGCCTATCTCATGACCAAGGCAGATGTCTTGCAACAAGCCACCTTGTTTGAACTAACCCTTAGTCTTCGCATAGAGATAGAAGAGAGGCACTATACAGGCAGACAGCAACTAATAAAAGTGGTTTCTCCCTTCAACAGAGTATGTTGCTTGGCTAATGGGGGCTTTTTCTCTGTTCTGCTCCACTGCAGGTGGCTGGCCTTTAAACTAATGTGTTTGACTTTGCTTTGTAACACAGTTTATGAGTCGGCAGCAATTCAGAGGTAGAACCCATAATCTCTTGGGTGTTTCTGCCCTCACAAAGCCTCTGTTTTTTTGCTGCAGGAGTGCTGCTGCTTTGCTCCTTTCTTCTACCAAAGCAAAACTGGATAACTTGGAACTTTTTTTTTTTTAACTTGTTCTCTTTATTTTTTTAAATTGGAACTAAAAGGAAGAGGAGGAAGAGTGCTGGAATTGTCTGGGCCAAAAGAATTGCTGTCTTGACCCAAACTGTTCACTTACGGCAAAACAGATGTGTGAGCAGGCATTTCAAAGTCCCCAAGCGAAGAAATCAGTCCTAGGATACCTGAGACTTCCAGGGATATATATCTCTGTGATGGGCTTTTTGTAGCTTCTTTGACATCTGTTTCTTAATGTTTTAAAACATTGAATTGATAAGCTTCATCCCTGTTCAGTTTTACTTTTGCTCATCACCCAGATTTGTAATATAAAGAACAAGAGGTGAATTGACTGCTAAATCAACTCTGACTCTGTTTTCAGTGAGTATTCTCAACCTTGGGTGCCTTGCTGCACTTTGTGGTGTTTTTATTTCTTTAAAGATTTTCATATTTAATTTTTCTGAGCATATTTCTGTACTATGGCTCTCCTGCCTGAGACTCCTTGGTGGCTTGATAGAGTAGGTTAGAGTAGGTCAGAGTAGTTGTGCTTTTGGACAGGAGAACTGTTTGCCTTTTTCTAGCTGCTCCAGTTCTTTTCTAGAATAAAATCTATCATCATTAGTCTTCAGGGTAAATAACACTGCTAGAGATCAGAGGCATACAGATTCAAATTTTGCAGTTATCAGTGAACAGAAATAGCAAGGAACAATATGCAAATACAAAAGTTCACATAAAGTGTACTAGGCTCTTCATAAAAAAAGGAAAAACTGTTCTTAATTCAAAGAATGGGTTTTGTTCTGTATTTCTGTACCTAGTAAATGCCGCTACTGTTTATATCTGGCTACAACGTGAGGATGCAAGTACTAGCATAGCATGTGTCTTCGAAAGCTAGCTACCTGAGGATTCATCCTGCCACGGAGAGACTCCTGCTCACCATTCTGTTTTGACTGCGTGACATCTAGAGCTAGAGCTGACTACTTGAGATGTACTCAGCCTAGATGTGTCCTCATGTATGGGTGTCCCCTCCACTGCAGCACAGCAGTTTTGTTGCTAGTTTTATGATACCATGGCCATGCTTAATGGGTGTTGTAAAGTCATCCGGGTGTCTTCCACTGTACTTGGTGCTGGTTAAGTGCATAAGCAGTGCTAAGAGCATCAACTAGCCACTAGCATTGCGTGCTACTGCTTGCATATTTTTCTTTTCATAGAACGGTCATTCCCTGTCCTTTTAGCTGTATTGATTTTTTTTTCTTTCCTGTAAATAAGCAGCAACGGAAGTGTCTGTAAAACTCATTCTGTCAGGCACATCCACAGGGATGTGGGGCTTTATTGACCAACCATGTTTTATCTTTCCAGTTCTTTATTTCACTATGGTGGGAGGGCCCATGTAGCCCATGTCACCTCTGGAGTTGCCTCTATAGACAGATCCCGCCAGGCTGTCAGTCTTAATGGCAGTGGAGGCAGCAGGCTGGCAGACTGCCTTGTGACATTTTTGCCATGTTAAAACCAGCCACAGTGCAACTTCTTGAGTTACTGCAATAGTTACAGATATTTTGCTGTTTTCTAATATGTGCTGTGATACAGCAGTGCTTGAAGTGGCTAAGCAAAGAGTTAATGCCAAGTTAAAGACTGGCTCTGATGAGAGTGGTGTGGAGGAATCTCCTCTGGAATCTAGAATTTTATGGCCTTCTTCAAAGATTATTTCTCTCTAAAGCATTCCCTGGCTATTGCCTTTGTTATCCAGGGCTGAAGCCTGTGTGATTTTACTGATATTTCATAATGACCTGACTGACAGTGCTAGGAATTGGGCTTCTGCAGCTTGGATACAGTAGAAGCTGCACAATAGTTTCTTTTCATTAATGAAAGAAGAAATCTCTTGTGCTTATAACTGTTGTGTCTGGTTTTGGAATACCTCCAACATATCTGTATGCCTTGGCTAGGGTGGCAGATCATTGGTGCCTTGTACTATACTTAGAATTGCCTTCATAAGATTCTTTTCTTGATATACTGTAAGTGAAATAAAAAGAAAAGTTTTCAGCCTGCTCAGGTCTCTTTAAAGTCATCGGCTTGTTCTCTTGTATGTGAAGTCTCTGTTTGTTGCTTTGAAATTTCCTGATGGGAATTTATTGTCACCGGGCAACATGCCAGTTATGCCGCTTTCAGGGCTGGGGTTCTAGCAAGTGAATGGAGCCTGACACCGCTCACGCACAGCCATTACCACCAAATGTATCAGTATTCTGGTTTAGCATTCATACTCAAAGGAAAATGTTAGTGTTAGGACGTGCTGAGGCTGGATGCTTCAAGAATTTTAAAGACAGGGTTGGTAGCAAGCAGAGTCACAGCAGTACCTTATGTCCGTTTTATTTATCATTGCCTAGTTTGACACTGCTCTCGGCAGAGCAGGATGCTATGCTGTTGTGATGGAGGGATTTGCCAGCTCGGTGGGGTGCAGGAGAGAGGACAGGGAGGTTGTCCTTTGTGCCTGCTTCTGAAATCTTGTCATCATCTGAGCTCTAAAGATCTAGTGGCCAGGGAGGTCTTTTGGTGGATAGTGCTGTCTTTCCCCACTACTTCCTTCCATGTTTGCTTCCATATATGCTGTTATAAGCATACATTCTGATTTCTGTGGAATAGGCAGCAATGGTTTGTTGTGCTGCAAATGCAGTGACTGGCTCTGGTTGGGCTGCCTTTGCAATTGATGTGTCTTGGTTACAGGTGGATAGTCCAGTTCCTCTGTTTCCTACATGAAGATATGCTTTTATCTGGAAGTTTATGATGTTATTTTAAGGGGGGAAAAGAGGGTGGAGTTGCAGAGTGGGAGGCTTGTTTAAAATGAATAATCTATTGTCACA
This sequence comes from Loriculus beryllinus, assembly GCA_039877255.1. Classification (NCBI taxonomy): domain Eukaryota; kingdom Metazoa; phylum Chordata; class Aves; order Psittaciformes; family Psittacidae; genus Loriculus; species Loriculus beryllinus. The sequence goes on along the minus strand of JBCJKH010045315.1, from coordinate 22,524 downwards.
TCTGGAACCTAGTTTTATGATAAGCTCATACTTGTTAGCAAATATGAACCAAATGCCTGCCTTAATACATCAGTCCTGTTGGCTGCCTACTTTTCTGCTTACTGGATTAATTAGTTCTAATGGGAAGGTAAAATCTTATCAAAGTTTTTTCAGCAATAAGGATGGCAAAGAATTGTTGAACAAGAGTCACGACAATGGTAGTTCTACAAAGCCTGTCAGCTGCTATGAGACTGCAATGGTTTTCTGCTATTTAGGCCTTCTAAGGCAGTTCATATAAGTGAGGCTTGAACATTGTGTACATAAGCCAGTGTATGGAAGCTGAAAATAATATGAAGACATGGTTCATGTTTGCTTATCACCGGATTAGGGGATGTAAAGAAGCAGTTTAGAAGGTGACAGCTCTATTCTGAGGTGGAGAGGCCTCTGAGTAGTTTCTGGCATATGATTATGTAGTTACAAAGCAAAAGCACTTTTTCCCCAGAATGCTCTGGATCCTTCAAGCAGGAGCAAACAATTTTGTCTCTCACCTTTCTTGACTGCTACCATTGACAATAAAATCTCTATCCTGAATAGCAGCTTTGGAAATGTTTGGCTTTGGAATGAGGCCCCAAGTGATCAGCGGTTGGTAGCAAGGATAGCCAGAATGTTTTGCAGGGAAAAGGCACTCAGCATTTTTTTAGCCTAACTATCACTTTTTCAGTGTGTTTTCATCATTTTTTTTTTTCTTCTGGAAAATCAAAACAGCAGCATAAGCAAGCTTGTATAATAGGGCTATTCAGCTAGAGAATGCTATGCAAGTGGGGGTTTATGGAGTACTAACATCTCTTCCTTACTGTGCCTTGGTTTTTGCTTTCTGCTACAGTGTGGGGAAGATTCATGTCCTGAATGGCTCTGCAGGATGGCTCCAGATAGCTGACTGACCATCTGTGATGAGATGTAGGGAGTCCAGGGCTGTGCAGGGACTGGTGTCTGCCTGGCTGCGGCCCTGCCTCCTGATAGATGCTCTGGTCACATCTGCACATGTAATGTGGGAAGGTGCTTGGCCCAGCCCTTTTTCTTGCTGCTGCAGCTCCAATTTTGCATGTCCAGGAAATACAGTTATTCTCTCTTCAGTCACACACATGCTTATCCAAACAGCTCGGACCTAAAGCTCTGAAAAAACTCAGTATGTCAAAAAATGTGATCAGCTTGCTGACAGCTCAGATGGAGAAGGGGGAGTTCTGATAAGAAATGTCTGCTCTCGTGTGGCTGGGTTAGCAAATTGAAGCAGAGGGTGAACTGTGTCATGTTTTTTATTAGTGGGATCATAGCTCCTGGCTAATGCCAGATGTTGTTGCACCTCAATAGATGAAGAAGCTGCCTGTACACAATTATAGTGTATTACTGTATAGGCGATTTGGTCAAACAGCTTGGTCAAATATAAGGGATTTTCTTCAGCAAATACAGCAGGTATTTATGTAAGTGCCTGCTGGGATCTTACTGCCTAAGCCAAAATCAAAATCAAACACACAGCAGAAAGGAAAAGGGAAGCATGTCCCTACTCTATTTTTAATGCCTTGGAATGAAAGAATTCCCCACCTTTCTTTTTTTTAATTGTGTGTCCTCTGTGAAAAATCATCCTCTTGTTTCACCTGTAATTTGCTTTATAAAAAGGTGACAATTTGACCTGTTTGCACACAATTACTAATGAAGGTGGCAAGCTCATTTCTAGTGTCCTTCTTGCACGGTTAGAGTGAAGGACTCTACAAATGCCGTTTCTAATCAAAGGTGATCTGTTACACATTTTAATTGTATGCTAGCCTAACTATTACTGTGAAAATCATTGCCCAAAATTAGAGGCCGAAGGTGATCATGCCCTGTAATCTCCGGAGGGGGAAAGACAGGTTAGGGGAAAAATCTAGCTTCTCATTGCTAATAATCTTGGACCGATTCCTTTGGCTTTAAGTTCCAATGTATTCACAGTATGTGTTTTCATGGCAAACAACCTCTAGTCCAGTCTATTCATCCTTCCTTTGATACCTCTGAGCAAATACTCCTCCAGAAAAATGTCGCAGATTGCTTCCTGCAAGGAAGATGCTACAACAGGAATGCTGGTCACCAAGAGTGTCTCATAAATAACACAGACAGCTTCAGCTTCCTCAAAAGAAAATTCTGTGGAGTTTGGTCCTTGAAGAGCACAATGTGACCTCAGTAATAAAAAGTAAAACCTATTTTTTAGGCTTGTACAAGCCAATGATCTAATGGTGGCTCAAGCTCTCTTCCATGCTGTCTGGAAAAACAGTGCTTGTTTTTAAGTCCAAAGGCAAGGGAAAGGTAAATATATTTGAAGGATAACATAATTTATTTCTTCCTTGCAGTTTCAATGGCTTCAGCCTTCCTTTGTATTTTTAACGTAGAATACATTCACAGAACTCTGATCACATTTAAACTAGCAGAAACATCAGCTATAAGCAAAAACAATGCCTGTGTTTTATTTCCTCTGACTGCTTATCAAAGCATTCCACTGAGTCTTTTCAAGTCTTGATTTCCACCCCACCCCTTTTCTACTGGCAGTCTCAGTCTTGGGGGCAGCTGCAGGGGAGGCAGCAAGGAAGAGAGGGAAGCCTTCTGATGTGCTTTATCCAGTTACCATTGTTATATTGTGTACTTAATAACATACTGGAGATTATGCTTAGGTGAGATGGTATAATGGTTTGATGTTGTTGCTATGTACAAACGTGATCTGTGCTTCTTTACTGTAACAGTACAGTCTGTCTACCTGTGCTTTCTGCTGATTTTAGTATTTGTGTTCTGCTTGACTCTGAAGCCTGCAACTACCAAGAGAGATGTATTTTTCCAGACTTTTGCAATATCAGCCTGTAAAGGTTCAAATATGACAGTTAAATGTTGTTTAAAAAATTGCCTGCTCATAGATAAAACGTGAACTTTTTAAAAACAATGTGCCCTGTCTGTACACAGAAGTTTTCCGTTACTTCAGTCACAGCATTAGATAGAGTGCTTGCAACTGGTTTGCTTTTTCTCTTCCTAATCTCTCTGCAGTGCACATATATTGAGATTGAGCAGGTGCCGAAGACTCACGCTGTTGTGCTGAGCAGGCCCTCCTGGCTCTGGGGGGCAGAGATGGGAGCCAATGAGCATGGAGTCTGTGTAGCTAATGAAGCCGTCGTAACCAGAGAACCAGCTTCTGAATCTGAAGCCTTGCTTGGAATGGATCTTGTCAGGTGGGTGGCTTACCAAGCTGTGACCAGCCTTTCAAACACCAAGAATTAGATGATAACAGCTTTGTGGCAATGATATTAGGAGATTTTAAAATGGTATAAGCAGACCTGTCTAGGCAGAGCTTCAGACACAGCTAACGCTTAAAACACTTGGAATCTGAATTTGGCTCCCAAGTATGTACTAGCCTAATGGAGGTTCACTAAACCTACCTTGTCTATGTAACTTATAGTCTAGAAGTGGCTGTTCTGACAAGATAAAAGATATGATTCCATTGT
>JBCJKH010045315.1:8624-19022 GCA_039877255.1 Loriculus beryllinus | reverse complement strand
AACTGCTAACTGATTTGTGAAATCGGATTGCTGGTGTGTTCTTCATTCTCTCCCATGTTACAACAGCCTACTCTGACCTAAAAAGCTTATCCTGGGCTTATAGCCAACTGTAGGCATAAACAGGCGACTGTGTCTCATTTCAGCCCATGCATTCCAATGTAAACCATTGCCTTTTTTTAAATGCTGGCAAACTCCTGTAAGTCTCTTCATTGAAGGCTGGCTGCCTAAAAGGTTTGTGCTGCACTGTAAGCCTCAACCTGCATGCTGATCTTGTAGTGAGAGAATTTCTTGTGGGAGAAGAAAGCTGAAAATGAAAGAACAAGAGAAAATGGGGCAGATAATACAAAGAGAAAGGGAGCAAACAGACTTAGTTAAAGATAGGACAGTGAAGTACAAAATCAGACTCTACAACTCAGAGTTATAAAGCAGGTATGTTTATTATGGCACTGGGTGCAAGGGGGATCGCTCCTCCTAACTTGCACACTGAGGAGTTAAGCAAGCAGGTATTTATTGCAAGAAAATATGCATATTCATTAGATTCGTGAGAGTTTGGTGGGGATATTACAATTAGTTAGGTACTCATTATCATAAGTCTCCTTCCTTTTGGTGCTTGCGTACTGCCCTCTGATGGTCAATGGTCATGGGCAGGGGTCTTCCAGGTAAAGTAAGTAGTCCTCCTCATGTGGGCAGGGGTCTTCAAGGTGAAGTAAGCAGTTCTTCCTCAGGGTACACTTTCACCTTCGGCACAGTTGGATGCCCCAGTAATCACAAATTAACTGAAACCAACCATATCTACAAGTTTCTGATAGCTGGCAAAGATTTAAAACAGTGTGACCTTAGTCTACAGAATTTATTGCTTCCCAAGCTAGCAGATGTTTGGGAGTCACTGTCTCCGAACTAACTGATAATTAGAAGGATGGTAAGAAGTACTTCACTTATTAGGAGGATGAAAGGAAACAATTCACTCTTGTTAGTAAGACAACTAAATTCTGTTATCACACCACAGACTTACAACACAAACATTGTTCTCTATCTTAGACCCAAGTTAAGTTAAAAGTATCTTAACCCTATGTTTTCCAGGCACTTGCTTTGCTTATATCAACAGGACAACTGCTTGTTTAAGCGAATCAGTTTTAGATCCAGTGGTCCTGCTGACATTTGTCTTAGGAGTGTATTTGATGAGTGAGCAGAACCAGTTTCAGGTGAATGTGCATTTTTCTTGAAACTAGTGAAAGATGAAAGAGGCTCTGGATGACTGGAAAAGGTTAAATGTTGTGGATATGCTTAATAGGATTAAAGAGAGTTGTGGTTATAGACAGATTATAAACCAGTGGTTATTAACCACTGTTCCTGAAGGGAAGAAAAACCACTTAAATATCAATGAGTTGATAAATATGCTATAATAATTGTTAGTCAAGAAAAATCCTGTTGGACCATTCTGCTTTATTCCTGCTATAGGTTAACAGATTTTATGAGTAGAGGATAAGAAATGGATACCTTGACTTTTAAGAGGGCATTAAAACCTTAGAAGGTATTCTCATAAGCAAGCTGGGATGCATGAGTTACAAGAAATTGTTGTTAGGTATATAGCTGCCTGAAACTGTAATTGTAGATGTTCTTTAATGGTGTCTCTGCAGAAATACAGTATCTGGTTCCAGCTACCATTAACCAAGAAGAGTATGAGCCAGTTGGAGAGATGCAGTGGAAATGGGAAATATGATCTAAGATCTATAGGATTTAGCCAGTGTGAAAGTCATGAGGAAATTTGGGTTATGCTTCTCTTTGGTGTTTTCTCTGAACTCTGTATTATAGAAGGAATCTGTGAAGAAGCTGAACCTCAGAGGACTAATTGCAGTGATGAGTTTAATTTCATGAAGGGAGACTCAAGGTCTCTTAAGAAAATATAGGACAAGCTTTTGTCAAAAAGAAGATATGTTAGGTGACTTTCCAAGCTTCACCTTTATTTTTTTCCCTCCTACTACCATTCTTTTGAAACTTTAACAAAGCATTATTTAGATGCAGAGTTCTGCTTATTTTTGCCATAGTTATTGCAGTCTCAAAATACTTTTTACCATTCAAATGTATATGTTGTCCAGTGTCCCTAGGTTTGCCCACCTAGCAAATCAGGAGATCTCAAAATAAGGAGAAACTGGTAATAAACTATGAGTGAACGTCATGGGTTGACATTACATTCCCTCTATTCCTTTGTATCTGCAGATGAAATGGTCTTTAGCTCAAATGCAGGGTGTGCTTCAGGCAAGGAAAACTAGAGATATGTTTCAGACTACCATCTGCCACTTGCTTCAGCCAAAGTGATTCTTTTTCTTATTATGAAGACTTGGCCAGTTGCATGAAGCTTATCTGTTTTGGATCACCTCATAGAATAGAGGGCCATCAAGTACAAAATCAGTCATATCACCTGCAATGAAGCAGCTGGCACAAGCTCTGCCTCTTTTTACCTATCTGAGAACAGGCTAATTCTGTCACTCAGGACTTACTGGAATAAAAATAAAGCCTAATTAAGAAATACACATTTCTGCTGGCCAAATTTTTCTCACATCTATATGTGTGTTTGACTTCTGTATCTGTGTCAAACCTTAGAGAAGGATGAAGGATTCTGTGTGTACATGTATGAGTAGCTGTTTGCTAAAGAAACATAAAGATTTGTACTCTGAAACATGTTCTTCAGAGTTGTCAACCCAGGAATGTCATCCAGGTAATAGAATGAAATTTTGCGTGAGTGCTCAGGCTCCCCTAAGAGTTTGTTTCTGCGTTCTCTTAACACGGTTGTATTTTTTCTCTAAGGGAGTCTTCCTCTCTCTTGAACTGATCTGGAATTGTCACTTTTCAGTTAGGGTTTAAAATCCAGCCAATATGGGCAAAGGCTGTAGGTGGATGCTGGGAGAGCACATGGCATTGAAACAGATCAGACATCTTTCAGCAGGGTAGTATAGTTCTGAAGTCAGCTTGTGTTGTTGTTGAAATAGGAAATTGAAAATTCATCTTGCAAGTTTATTTAGCCAAAGAATTTATTTCAGTAAAGGTCACGATGCACATCAATAAAGATGTATTTCACAAAGTTTTTAGCTTGCTTAGCAACTGAACTCATAGCTTAATAACTGCAAAGTGTGTTACCCAGAACACTGGGTATCTGAGGAATAAGACCCATTGGTGTACAGTTTTGCTTATGCCAGTACAGTTAGAACAGGACAACATTATCATACAAAAAGTATATATTAAGAAGCCTGTAAAATACACCCTTATTTTTTGTATTGTTGACTTAGTTTTTAATCCCTGTGTGTTTGTATTATTTCTTAGTTCTTCTCATTGCTGGTGCAGCCACTTTTTCAGAGCCTCACAGAGACTGTCTTGGCAAGGAGTCAAGAATGCTCTTTAAAATTGTATTAATTTGTTTACTGATTTCTTTCCTTAGAGACATCAGCACTGAATAAAGTAAAATGTCATCATCATGTATGCTACTGCATTGGGAAAGTTGGCATCTAACTGATAAATTAAAAAGATAATGTTTTGACAGTGTGATAGCATATTGGAGGTACTGAGGCAATGGATTGCACGAAGTCACTGAAGTTTTCTTAATGAATAATTCAAGCTCTCATCTGGGCTTAAAATTACTTTAAATTTTCTTCCAGCTCACCTTGAAGGGTACTCTGAAATGTGGTAGTGGCAGGGCTATGCTGCAGTTACCCAGGACACCGATGTAGAGATAAGTGGCAAGACCTACATTTTTGTGGAGAGGAGCTGTGTGGTTGTTGTATAGGATGTTTTTTTTTGCTGTCCTTTGTGACTGACAGATGGGAGCACCCAAACAAAAGCAGAGTCTAGGCCTTTGTTAAATGGAAGTAAATGTAACATTGGAGCCGTTTGCAAAACAAAAATACCTGAAAGATTTCTTCAGCCTGAATAGCTGCAGTAGTTTTGACAGAGAAAGGTAGACCATGGCCATCTCAGAGGGATAATGTCAGGGAGACATTACTAAAAGTTATGATGTTAAGCCTCTTGGCAGGTTTAGATCTAATTATAACCTGATGCTTGTGGTCATAAACTGGGGACAAGGAAGCAGATTATCAATGAACCTCATAAACTGGGGAGAAGGGATCAGATTATCAATGAACCTCATAAACTGGGGAGAAGGGATCAGATTATCAATGAACCTAGTGACTGTATGGTCACTAAGGTAGTAGTCAGCCCGTTCATTTACGTGTGGCAGTGACAGCTGTTTGAATTGCTCTTGGGGAATAAATCAGACATGCTTTTGGACTGGCTTTTAAATGATTTCTGTGTTACATGCTAGGACTGGCAACTCTGTATTGCTCTGGAAAAGTGATTGCACCAGTGATGGAAAGAATGGAGGAATAATATGAACGTATAGGAACTAAAAATGCTGACAATACAGAACAAGTTTTAGCTAATATAAGAAACAAGACAAGAGGGAACAATTAAAAATGCATAGTAAGAAGATGATGGGGGAGAAACTGTCACTGTAAGTTAGGACCTAAAATTCTAGTTGGCTCTCCTTTGTCATGAAGTGATAGATGCTGCTGAGAGAGATGAAAACACACTTTCAATAATTTAACCTAAACAAAGGTTAATAGTGGCCAGCTATTTAACAAAGCAGGCCCAGTGCAGAGATCAGATAGAAAAGTATTTAGATCAGCAAATTTTATCCAAGTTATCAGGAGCTGATTTGTGTACTGTAGTTTTTAGGAAAGAAACAGTAGTGTCTTCTTGTCATGTGATTTCCAGGGAAATCATAGAATGGTTTGGGTTGGAAAGGACCTTAAAGGGCTAGCATAGCACTTACATTTAAAAAGGTGAATTTCTTGGAGCTATCCATCAGTCAAAATGACTTTGTCCATAGAGCTGTTAGATGAACAAAGCAGAAAATATTAAGGTGGCATAACCAATAGGGAGAAATGTTGGACTGATCCAGATAATTGTCCTAAAGGACGGAGGCATGGATATTCTGTTGCTTGAAATAGTGCATTTCTTCATTTGCAGTAATTGCATTTTGGAGTGGAGTTGTTTGCAGGTCTGATTTAGACTTTTCTAGTTACTGCTTTCATTGATTGACTTGGTTAGGGCTGTAAATTATATCTAGGGATTATTTAATCCAATTTATTCAAGTCAGGATACAGTAATTCCCTATAGCCTTGTAGCGCCTATTGTTCTTCAGCTTTCTTTTCCTTAAAATACCCTTGATTTGCTCAAACTTCCTTTTAAAATTGTGTTCTTTTAGCCATATGGTTAATTTTAGTTCAGATGAAAGCCGTATGTGGTGTTAAATAGTTTTGGTTTTTTTTTTTTTTCTGGGAAGCTTTTGCAGGAACACTGAGGCATGACTGTGCAAAAATGCTTCCGTCTACAGTGTGCAATATGCATCCAAGGATAACATACATCTAGCTTTGATGGCCAAATGAATATTGGAGCATTGGGAAAGAGAAACTGTACAGAGATTGTAATACTGAATACCTCTTCCATTTTTTGATCTCTGGTAATATTAATTTGCAGTCCCCCCTTCTCTGTACAGCTAAGTAAGCTTTCATACAGCTGTTACTTTAAAAAGACCTTTGCAAATTATCCTTCAAATTTATTCTGCTTGGGGCAGGGATAAATAGAGCATTGCATGTTTACAGCACGGTTGAGGTCATTGGTTGGTAGTTGGACTCTTTAAAAACTAAAAATCAGCTACAGCAGGCATTAGAATGAAGAAGCAGTGTAGAAAATAAAGGCTTGAAACAAATTATATCATCTAATATGTCATCCTGTAATTCCAGTAACTCATTAAAGCAGGAATTCTTACACTAGGCTGACACTTCAGTATTTTTAAACCAGATCAGTGCTGATGTTTAAAATCAATAACTTATGGAGCCCTCACTGCTATATGTCTGTCTGAATCTCAGCTTTTCTCTTTTCTTACAGACTTGGCCTAGAAAGAGGAGCAACAGCTAAAGAAGCATTGGATGTAATAGTTGCTCTGTTGGAAGAGCATGGACAAGGTGGAAATTATTATGAAGATGGAAGCTCATGTCATACTTTCCAAAGTGCATTTTTGATTGTGGACAGAAATGAAGCCTGGATACTGGAGACTTCTGGAAAGTACTGGGCAGCGGAAAAAATCACAGGTCAGTATCATTCACAGCAAACCTTCCTTAGTATAAATAGCTGTGAGAATTGTTTTGGAAGAATTGGTCTTAAACTCAGAGTTTAAGTAAGTGACCAGTTTATGCAAGTGTTTGATTAAATAATTGATTTTAACCTCCTGTATTTGTACTATTCCTTTTTTTCTTTCCTTTTTTTTTTAAATGTTGATTTGCATTGGCTGATGTAACTTAACATTTTCTGTGAAGCTGGAGATTGTTACCTGTATACCTCAGCTATGTAATAATCATGCTTAGGTTTTTGCCTTTGGTAAGTGTTGTATTTTTGTAGATTTATTTACTGTTTGGAATGTCATGTGTCTTTCTGATGCAGTTAATGCCCAAATTGGTACTTATTGAAAATGTTAAGAAGGAAGGATAAGCATTGATAACTTTGAGAAAAGGGCTCGTGTTAGGTGGTACACAGAACTGGCTGTTGCTGGTAGCCTTAATTTAATAGACAGAGTCCCCTTATATCACCATTTCTTCTTTGATACTGCAGAACAATGCTTTTCTGCTCTTTAAACTTGTAGGTGGTTTCTTTTTCTGTAGGTGTGAAGCCAGAGCTGCCAAACTATCTTCTAGATTTCACTGGCTTGGTGGATGAACTTAATTAAAACTTAGCTGGCAAATATTTGCTGTCTTAATACAAAAAAGTGTCTCGGGTTTTTATATTTAATTTATTATCAGGTGTTGGTTTTGGTTTTGAAGGGATTTTTATTTTCATAACAGTAGAGCTTTTTAAAATTTACTCATGTTTGAATGAACTAAAAATTCAGGTATCTTGGAAGGATTTTTGTCATCCATGCTTTGAGCTGTGGCAGATACATTGAATTTGGTTTTCATTTCCCCTTCAATGAAAGGTAAGAGATAGCAGATATGGGGAGGTGAGAGGTTTAACTTTGGAAATCCCAAAGCAAAGAAATAGCACCAGGCTGGGTAAAGTTGTGTGATGGCCTATTGTCAGTTCATGCCATCAAATATGAATCAGCTTACCTTACGGGGGGATGGTGTTTTCCCAAGCAAAGCTTGCATTTTAAGGAAACCTACAGGACAGAAATCCTCTAGCACAAACAGAAACCAGACATAGGGGAGGGAAGAATGATAATGCTGACCTCAAAGTCCAAATTCTGCAAAGCAGTTGGCTTCTGAAGTTCCTGGGGTCATGCAGTGACATCCTGCTGCCTCCTGTTGACATACCTGGATGATACTTGAAGAATAGTGGTTTTTCCTAGCATTTTTAGCTGCATCCAGCAATATGTAACCTTCACATCCTTCTTCCCAGCAAATATACTGCTGCCTTCACCTGCTGCTCGCAGCTTTTCAAAATGACACCGCAGCTCTGTTCTGATTTTACCAGCACATTTCTCTTCAGGAGGTCCCTTTAAGCTGCAGATAAGTAGTTTCCATCTTCTGCAGTCTGCTGAGGCTGCCAGGCTGCTGGCTATTCGAGAACTCTGTATTTCATAGTTTGTTCGGAGAGTTCTTCTTTGCAACCATAAGCGTGCCTCTTAGGCTTTCAAATGACTGCACAAATGCTGCTAAAACAGGGAAAATGTGTCATTCCCAGTGTGAAGGCGTTTGGGGTTTTTTTTTTTTTCCTGATTCTATCATCACTGCTGCAGTTCTGTAAAGCTTATAGTGAATATTTATCAAGCAACTCTCTTACAGTAACTTAAGGATAAACACTGTTACAGCCCTTCCTATTACTGCTCTTCAGTCAGAGGGGGAATATTTGCTTGATAAATTTTCATTTCTTGAAGGTGATAAAACCCATGAAACATTATTTTACAAATGTTACTAAATGTAATATTTAAAGAGCTATTAAGGAGTGGCTTGCCTGGCTTGATACGACCACAAATATTCCTATCACTCAAGAAATTCCAGAAAGGAAGGTTTTCTGTCTGGGAGTGTAAATCAGAACAAGCTGTCAGTGACCCTGGTAAAAGTTGGAACTGAGTGACAGTGACTTTTTTGCAAGCTGATGCAGAGAACTTCCTACTCTAAATTGTTAGTCATTGTTTAAATTGCATGCACAAGGCATTACAAAAGCAAGCTTGCTTTTGTGGAGGGCAGTGTGACAGCTTTCACAAGTACTGCTTTGGTTTCTGTTTAAGGAAAAGTTTATGCTAAATTCCAGAATCTGATTTTGGTTTAGTTTAGAGTTTACTTTATCAGCTCGTTCTCTGGCTTCCAATGCATTTGCTTTATGCTCTCTGAGGATTATCTGCAGCAGCCACTGTTAGTCATGCTGTAGATATATGGATATAAGCACTGCAGTGTTTTTGAGAAAAGCAAATTAAAAGACTCTTTAATATTCTTTGAAGGCTACTTCCACTTTCTTTTTTAATTAATGCCATTTTAAAATATAAGATTTAAAATTAAGTTCAATTTAAGCCCATCTTGCAACTAAAATTGTTTTTAAACTGGGAAGCTCTAAAGCAGTTGGTAACCTTGTAAAACCATCTTCCAAATCAAATTTTCAGTTTAGGAGGGCAAGGAATGTTTGTAACACTAAATGCAGTCAGACCTCGAGCCTTGTTGTGGCAGTGGAATACACCATTGGAGGCAAGAGTAGGTACATTTGGAGACCACTCTAATTTCATGGTCAAGATTGCAAAACTGATATTCTGACTAAATACCACTATTAATCACAAGGCAGTATAAATATCTAAGTAGGGCACAGAGAATTGAGCTCTGCAACCTGCAGTGACTGGTAATTCTGTGTGTGTGTAGCTATGCGGTCATGCCAATGTACATCCTAACCAATGGTTTAATTTGTTTCCTAATTGAAATTAAATTGTCCTTCCAGCTTCTCCCAGAAAAACCGTATTAATGCTTTAATACGTGGCTCTTTCTACAGAGGGGGTAAAATGCATTTGCAATCAGCTTTCATTAACTACGAAAATTGATGCTGAGCATCCTGAACTAAGGGATTACGTGAGAAATCAAGGCTGGTGGAATGGAGACTCTGACTTCAATTTTTCTGAAGTATTCTCTCTCACTGATGACCATTTAGCCTGCTCTTCTGGCAGGGAGAGCCTAGAAAAGCAAGGTGGTAAGTTGAATCATTCTCCTGTGTATGTGGTGGGATTTTTAGTCACTACTGTCTCTTTTCAGGCATTCTGTCCGGAACATGTAACTGGGAGTGCCTCTACATGTGAATGATGTGGAGAGAAAGACCAGAGCTGAAGACTGTCCCTAAGTGTGCCACAGTTTAGGATGAAGGACTAATGCCCCCCTCTAGTTCAATGCTTTAACCCAGGATTGACATTATAAAATAAATTTCTTCACTATTGGTCTGATGGGCATGATGTGCCACTGCATTTGTGCTTTGGTGTAATTATAGTGACCCTACCTGCTGTAACACACCCTGTGAATATATTCAGACTAAAATCCTTACCTGGAGTCCAAGCCATTGAACACTCAGGAATTTTTCTCCCCCTCCCTATAGGTGACGTTTCTGCACAAGCCATGATTGATGTCCTGCGTGACAAGGACAGCGGTGTCTGTGTGGACTCTGAATCTTTCCTTACTACAGCTAGCATAGTGTCTGTTCTGCCTCAGGACCCTACTTTTCCCTGTATTCACTACTTCACTGGCACGCCAGACCCTTCAAGGTAAGCCACAATTATGGGGTTCCTTGAGGGCAGAGCAGGTAGTGGGTTGAAAGATAATTAAACCGTGCTACCCAAATTGGAACATGCATTGAGAGCATGTTCCTAACCAGAAATGCAATTAGTAGCTGGTGGTGTGTAATCTGACAGTCCTGTGTTACTGAACTGCGTCTTGCTGCAATTCCAAATGAGCACCATCGGGCTGAAAGGCCATAGCTGGAACTTTGCCTTAATTTAGAGCTTTTAGAGTAAATATAGCTCAGAGAGGTCCCAGGAACTACTACTCCAGCCTAGTTCCTTTCCAGTGGGTTCTTGTTGAGATGATGAGGTTGTAGACGATTTTAGTCACCTCTGTTGAACAAGTGGGTGCAAAAGTGAAACAAATAAAGTGTCTAACTAGTGAAGAGGGGATGTGTACTCTAGGTAGCCCTGCATGACATCTAAACGTTACCTGGGACTTGCAGATGTTTCTCTGTTATCCCAGCTATGTTTTTTATTGAAGGGACAATTTCCAGTTGGTTTAAATGATGTTATTCAGGAGATCTGCCACTTGCATTGAGTTAAAGAGGTTAGGGAGAGAAGAAAATGGCACCCTTGAACAGCTGACAGTCATTCCTGTAAGA
>JBCJKH010045314.1:50616-75650 GCA_039877255.1 Loriculus beryllinus | reverse complement strand
GCTCCATCCCTGGCAGTGTTCAAGGCCAGGTTGGACGAAGCCTTGGGTGCCATGGTTTAGTGTGAGGTGTCCCTGCCATGGCAGGGGGGTTGGAACTGGATGATCTTAAGGTCCTTGCCAACCCGAACTATTCTATGGTTCTATGATTTCCAAAGATTTAGAAGGTGCCTGTGTGCTTTCACTCCTCCTGTTACCTGTGCTGTCTAAGCCAAAAGAAGTTCAGAGGAGCATGTGTATGCCACAATTACACTTTCCCATCACAGCTTTATATATACCCTAAGATGCAAATTATCTGACGTGAAAAATTACATTTGAATCTCTACTAGCAGCTTTTACATGAAGTAAAGTTTATGGAGCATTCTGTAGTACCACAGAACTTAACAGCCTCTGCAAATAATTCGCCTTAGACCAGAAATTACTGCTCCAGATGTCACAGAACTGTTGCAGACATCAGCCATTGTCCTGCAGCACTCAACATGCTTCAAAAAGCTTTTGCTATGACTATGCCATGCTTCAAAAGCTTTTCTAATGGGGACCCTTGGAATAGTCTTGACAAGTGATGGTGAGTTTTAGGCAAAGGCTTTGATAAACTCCAAGCAGTGTGGAAGCAGCCTTACAGGTTAATAACACAGTGGTTTTCTCTGAGCCCACAAAGAGCCAGCCCACCTCCTCACAGGAGGATGTACCAGTATGGGTGGCATGGCACCCATAGCACAAGAGGTCAGGCTGAACTTGTGATCAGCGTGAGCACTGAACAATGTGTGGCTGCTTTTGCAAGAGTTAACACCAGTGAGCTGAAGTCAGATTCCAGCGTGGGTAATTCCATTCTGCCTCTTGAAAATTCCCCGTTTATTTCAAACAGATGCAATATTTTTTTCACTTCCTCCATTAAAGACTGCCAAGTAGTTGTGTATGGTTGGTCGAGCGTGGGTTTTATTTCAAAGGTAGCTACAGTACCCAGTGAGTGAGCTGGTGCAGAGCTTTGGGGGCATTCAATGTGTGTGTGGGGAAAATTTTGCTCTTGGCTGTTCATAATCAGAACTGCCAAACATTATCATACAGAGCTATGGTTTGGAGCTATGGTTTGTAGCAAACAGCCTCCAAGAGTCAGCACTGAAAAGATTTTGTCTGATGGACAGATGAGTGGGGTATGAGGCAGACCTGAGTGTGAGCTTTAGCTCTTCTATTTATTTCACATAGCAACTTGGTCACGTTCCTTCACTTTTGAGTAAGGCAAAAAAGCACCTTAATTTTACTTCAGAACAGGTTGGCTTTGACACTTAATTCCTGTCCCTCAGTACTCATCAGGAGCAGTGGAATACCAATGCTCTCTAATGTATCACTGATATTTACTATAATGGATGCTTTATGGTCACTTTCAAAAGGAGATGTGTTTCGCGTTTCTTCCGACACATATGAATTGATGAATGAACAAATTGATCAATTTATACTATACATGCTGTTAGACAACTGATAGTGCTTGATGGCAGTAAAAGGAAACACAGAAGTAAAGCCAGAAACGCTAATGAAAAGCATGTTCAGTGAGACAGAACCATAGCTTGTCCTTAACAAGTGTGTGGTAGAGATAATGTAAAAGCAATTACTTTAGCAAAGGCAATTTACTGCAAAGCTGTTTTTTACTGAGCACCAGCTCACTCAGCTCACTCAGCTCACAGGCTTGCTGCCAGGACACAGAGCCAGCTAGTGCCACTTGCTACAGGGACACCGACACGTGGCCATCTGCCTGCTGAGACTCAGCCCGTATCTTCTTGTTGTGCCACCTGATTCCTCTGTGTCAACATGCAGATCCCTTCCAACCTCTTCTCAGCAATATGCATTGATATGGCATCAGCCATCCTGAATGATAATCCTGCACATTATTAATGCAATAAACTAATCCACAATTTATAGCTCTTTTTCTAACCATGATGTCTGACATGCCTACCTCCGGCTTTACAGTAATGTGCTATATATTGGTGTTTTCCACCAATTTAGGATTTCTCCACTGATTTTTGTATTTCCATCAGTATAACTCAGGCAAGAATCTGACCCTTTGATCATGATGCACTTTTTTATGGGCTAAAATTCAGATAACCCTACAGTTTGCCAACAACCTAGAAAGGTAACTGAAACATAAATGAAGAGTGACTTCAGGTTTCCTTATCAAGGACAGCATCGAGCTAGAAATGACACAAAAAACAACTGGAAGAAAAGATAACTCTGTGCTTTTTCTGCCATTCACAGGATTTCTGAATTCAAGCAACAATCACAAAGTTTTTACATGAAAAGAAAAAGTCAATGTGTAGCCTTTTGGTTGCAATTCAAGTTCTAATAAAACTGTTTATTGAACTCCTTGACCCCTTCCTGGAATCTGCTTGAGCTTCCCAGAACTTTGTGTCATGTGGTTCTCGGTCATTAATAACTAAGTATGACACAGCACTTTAGACGCACAGCAGCCTTTTCTCTGGCAGGCGCCAGGACAGAGCACAGAGAACACAAACAGCTCAGCCCAGGCTTCAGGATCCCGTCCCAGAGCAGTGCTGCCGTGATGCACCAGCAAGCAAAAAGGGCAAAAGCAGGAAGTGATTCATCTCAGTACAGTACAACGTGCAGGACATGATCAAAAAGATCCCAACCTTCAGTCAGGGCAAGTACAGTACTGGGCAAACGGCTTGAGCCTCCATCCTGGATATTAGATCCATCTCCCACTCTGTTTACACTGAAATACTCCTCCACCAGCCAGCTGTGCATTAAAAGCAGCATCTGGTGCTAAAGAGGGTCAGTGAATCGAAAGACCTTTGGATACATGGCTGATCCTTTCTGTCCACCCCCTCATTTACGTTTATGTGGCCCTTCTGGCTTTTGCCTGGAAATCTTTGGCTTTCAAACTAGAGATCTCTCCAGCAGTTCTGTTCCAGCTTTTGGACTGCTTTACTGTTCCTTGAGTCTGGTTAGCCATTTCCCTGCCAGTTCCCAACCCCTCAGCCCCACTGGCCCGTCCCAGCCCCATGGCCAATTAATCACCTCATCTTGTGACAACTGGGCTGTAGCTAAGGAATTCTGAGTGTCAGTTCCCAAAGGGCAGAGCTGTTGTGTCTGCTGCAGCAAGATACATTCCAGGTACATTCTGCCTTACCAAAGATACACTTAAAAGACAAAAAACTGATGAGGATATTGCTCTATGGAGAAGTTAATCAATCTAGCGTGAGATGCTGTGCTTCAGCTACAGTGGAATGAATGAGACTCATTGTGAATTGATTCAGAAGTCTTATCTTTGCCAAATTTGGATATAGTTACACATATGCATTTCCTACACACCAAAGAAAAGCCTGTATGGAACTATAGGGAAAATTACTTTCATTTTGATCAGGTTTCTTCTGCTGTCAGTCACTGTAATTTCACTAGAGTGCCTTCAAATTTGCTGTAGGAACGTGGGTGGTGATAGGGAAGAGAGAAAATTGGAATCTCAAATTAGGTTGAAGTAATACATAAATCAAATTATGATTTTTCTTTTTGTTTTGAGCTGCTGCTGTTTACTTCTCCCTGTTCCCATTGTACTTACAGTGCATATTTGCAAATACCATAGCTCTGCATGCTCAGTTCAGTTAAAGTTCGTCTGTTAAGGAAACAGAGATAGCCTCGAGTCCCTGGAATAAACTGCAGCACCTGAGCTCTGTTATTACCTTCTACTCCAAGCACAAGGAGTGCTTTACCCACCTTCTCATACACACATAGTGCAGGGATGTCATTTTCAACAAAGCAACTACCCAGGTTTTCAACATTTTTAGCAAAGTCTATAAAAGACTGGTCTCGACAAACATCTGTAAACCTGGTTCTCCCTCTGGGGAGTGACCAAGAGCATGAGCTGCGTACAGCAGGTCTCATCTGTGTTGCTTTATGCAAGGCTGCAAGTGATGGAACCAGTATTGACACTATTCCTGAAAGGACTCAGCATTCATTCCAGAGAAATTAAGTGCTATCTCACCTAGACAATGAAATAGTATTAATAATAAAAATAACATAATAATAATAAATAATAATAATTAACAATAAAATATATTTTATTACATCTAAGTCAATTTAAAACAAGTCAAAGGCTCACTATCTTATCTGCTCTCCTGTTAACTAGTGTTAGCTAATACGTTCCACATCCTGGTCTAGACAAAGACTAGAAGCAAGGAAAGCAAATGAGTGACACATGGAATGAGGAGTGCACCAGTGAGAAAAAAATGAAGAGAGATGCTGTGAGAAAAGAAGCACAGACAAAAAGGAAGACAATGAAATGGACAACAATAACCCTATCTGCATAATGAACAGGCCCAGCTGAGCTTTCGAGGGGTGCTCTGTTTCCTAATCCGGAACACATGCTTCTTCTTAACTGCAGTGATGTGTTTGTTTATTTGTTGTGTGTTTTTGTAAAATGAATCACCCTCAGAAAAAAACCTCCTGGATTTAAATTACAGAGAGCAAAAATCTCATTGTACGTCAGCTCCTTTGGCAAACCCCATAGGTAGCTCGAGAGGAAAAGCTACTTGGGAATTTTCCGTTGAAGGGTTTCTCTGTTGTTTGGGGTTTATTTTTAAAGGAAAACTACACTATGTTGAACCTGAACTTTTTAATGGGAACACAGCGTTGGAACTGTTCTATTTTGTATAACTATTAAATATGCATTGAACTTGGGCTCCCACATTCCATACAAGTACTCTGACCACTGGGGCTCAAAATTATCGCTTTATTTAGGTAGAGGGATTTGCTAAAGTCTTAATCACAGCAGCACAACAGGAGAACCCTAAAACAACCACTGCTCTGGTATTAACACCCTCATCGTTAGACCTAGGAATAATTCCTGCTTCTGAGTACGACTTAAAAAATCTCTCACATCCAGCTAACCTCACTATACCTCATTCATGATAGCACCTCCACATAAACTGAAATCCTATTTAGCTAATCATGATTTGGATTGATTACCTGCTCTAGGTTTCTGTCACTAGCCTCTTATTTTCCGTGGGCTCTTATGGCTTTGGCACACAGAACTTGGAAATAAGAATTAAAACGATACAACCAAATGACATGAGCTCTAAGCGGTGAGTAGTGACAGGTTGGTGGATAAAAACTCACTTTGAGCACTTCCTAATGAATGGAGATTTAATAAATATGAAGTACCTGTACATAATGGCATCAAGACATCCCTCATTTTTCTAGATATCTGTCAAAACCAGAAAACACATCTGAGAAAATCTTCACAATCTATTTTGCCTCTTAAATGTCACATGTAAAAATAGGTACAAAGACATCCTTCTATCCAGTGTTCTTGCCCTGATGACGTGAAACAAGCAATAAAACAGTAAGTATGAGGTATAACCACTATTTCACTGTTCTGAAGCCCTACTGAACAGAAGAGTCTGTCTGCTCTCTCTACAGATACTAACTGGTAGATAACAATGGCAATCTTAAGACTGAAAATAAGATATTTCTCCCTACATTCTTGGGGGATGTGGGGAAAGGCTAGGTATGTATTCAGTTTGGAGCATGAAAGGTGATGAATTAGATCATCAGTGCCTGGTTTCTTGGCAATGGTGGTTCCTATTGAAAGTGCTTGACGACAGTAAACTTTGGTCCTTTACGACCCAGTGGCCAGATGTATTTTCAAGGGAGTGACATGGAACCATTT
This sequence comes from Loriculus beryllinus, assembly GCA_039877255.1. NCBI lineage: Eukaryota > Metazoa > Chordata > Aves > Psittaciformes > Psittacidae > Loriculus > Loriculus beryllinus. The sequence continues at coordinate 69,979 of JBCJKH010045314.1, read as the reverse complement.
CCTTGTTAGTGTGTGGATGTCCTGTCACAAGATGGCACATATTCTGGTCACATCATCTAACCAGAGCATTACTGTTACATTGTCAGTCTGCATTTTGGTCATATGGCAGACACATTCTCTGCCATCTGATAGAGAAAAGGTAGCGGAGAACAGGCTGAAAACCACTTGAGTTAGGGGCTGGGCTCATGGTCTTCTCCCTGATGGTGTGTGTTCTCAGGCAAAGAGGCAGCAGGAAGTGGGCAACAGAGCACAGGAAGTTAAAAAACAGAGCACTTAACAGTTAAAACCTTTACGTGAATGAAGGCTTGAGCCTGTTTTGCTTCAATGTTCCATTCAACGCATGACTCAACTTTTGGAGCCTAATCCAAAGCCCAATAAAGACAATGAGAGTTTTTTCCATTGACTTGAGCAGCCTTTGGATGAGGGCCTTGATCCTGAAAGCCTGATTCACATGAGAAAGGCTACACAAAAATATCAAATCCAGAAATCCTTGTGAGTTTGTACACAATCCTTTCACAGGTAAGGCTTCTAGATTAAACCAATGAAGCCAGTTTAGTCTGATGGTCTGCTCACTATCCCAAACTTCACATAACAGTTGATGATCACAGGGATTTTTAAGGATAATCCTTGGTCTCACACTTCTGCAGAAGTGTTCAGCTTGGAAACCTGATAAACTGTTTTTCCTCCCTCTTGATTTAATTTTGTCTAGGATTGTTATCAGAATGTAATTCATGAAACATTCAGTATAGACTTCAGCATATCCTACACAGTTCATGTTAAAGCCCAAGGTCCAGTTATACTTAAAAGTGTTGTCTTCATTCCAGAAAGCTGAGGTGTTCCAACTGTAGTGGAGGTAAATCAACCAGGATTTACTTTCAGTAGCTAATGCTTTCACATGCTGGTTTTTGGAGGCTTGATGGCTTTTAAGTAAAAAAGGTATAACCTTTTTTGCCCACTGTGGAAGTTATACCTTAGTATGTTTGAATAAGATGTCTTTAAAACCCCAGTATTCAATCATAAAAGAAGAGAAAGACCAAGCAATGCAACACTTGGGCTTTTCAACTTCCTCCACATAGGCTGTATTTTCAAAGCAAATGCCATCTGAAATGATGCTATAGATTCCTATATATTATTGTGTATACAAGCACACTGTCCAAATGTAACTCCTTGATTGGGCAGTTATATCCATTGAGACATCTTGCTTACAGCCATACAGCTGGAGAGCACAGTGTGGATCAAAATCTCTTGGATGCCACTAATCATAGACTCAATTCAGCATGTTTGCTTTGTGCCTGACAAAGCTTTTCATACAAATACTGTAAGCCCTTTTCTTTGGTGCACACTGTATGGCATACAAATAGTATTTGATCTTCCTGGTGGAGTTACAACACAAAAAAATGCTTTTATGCATATGGTTTGTATTAACTTCACAAGGGAAATACAGTATATGGGGGAAAATCTTTGGTTTTGCTTGTATAACCATGTTGACACCATAGCTGCTGCCACAGGACTATTTTGGTTAACACAGCCTCGATATGAGTGGGGTCTAATGTGACAAAGAGCACAAGCTATATTGTAAGGAGTGCTAATGGGAGGAATGGAGATACAACTGTTCCTCTACCTCCACGTTCAACCTTGCAGGAAATCTGCACTGGTGATGTCTGTCAAATCTTCTTGTAAAGCAATGCTGCCTCATTTTTAAGTACAACCGAAACCTCATATTGCCTCACAGAACTGAGTGCTCCAGGATCCATAAACGTCATTTCCCAGGATAATCCTTGACTTTGTTTAAGTCTGTTATTTCCCACTTAATACCCACAGCTTTTTAATTGGTTATTATTATTTCTTATTATACTTGGAAATTTTAAGAGTCTCTTAAGAAGCAAAAAAGGGGTATAATTAAATAAAAATGTAGAGAATAATCCAAATCCACTGCGACTTCACAGATGCGACAGACATTGATTCTTGCCTTTGGGGAGGGAGACAGGAAGCTGTGGTGGGCCAGAGCCCTCAGCCATCATTTGACTTCAGAACGTTCTCTTGGGACTAACTTTGTAAAATACAGTCTCACTACAACCACCAGCAGCCTTTGCACACAGACTCTGTGACATGGATGGTACTGTTGCTGTTTGTAAGTTAGGATGTTCTTTTACATTATTTTGATGGCAGTGTGATACAATGGACATTTATTTATGTGATTTAAAACCAACCACTGACCTGCCATATGACTTTAGGAAAGATACTTCTGTGTGCTGTTTTTTCTCTTGTGATGGCCTTTCAGACCTATACTAAGGTTTCTTCTAATCTAATAAATAAAAGTATAAACAGGGATGACAAGGAAAGGGAAAGGTGCAATATCAGTATTGTACATGGAGACTGAAGAAGGCAGTAAGCCACGATTAATTTTCAAACAGCATCTGCATGCAGACATGACACAACACCAGGCTAATTCTAAATGCATGGTTTCTTTCACACCCTGGTTTGAATGTTTAGCTCTTTTGATTGGTTTGCTACATCAGTTCATACACTCTCATTCCAAGTAGTAAGTACAAGACCAAACCTCAGCTTTAAATTAGAAAATCATTAAAAAACCCCAGACATTAAGACAACACTCCTACCATTGTCTGTGGTGGGTACTGAGTTCATATAAAGATGGCATTACTACATCCTAATTGGTACAAAATTTCATATGCTGTACTAAAGACTTAACTATAGCTTATTATCATTAGACTTAAAGACATGCACAGACAGTTCCTTGAATGCCAAGTCTCCTACTCAGTGGGTTACGCACAATGACAGCCAGACATGCTGTATAATATCTGTAAGATATCCTGATCATGCTGGTGATTAAAATTCAAGCTAGCTTTCAAAATACAGCTTTGAGACTGAAGTGTCACTTATCATGAGGAGAGGATCTGTAAACACAGAAATGGGAAGATAAGGAGGACAAGACTGGAAAGCACAAAGGGTATCCCACTGACTCCGAGTTGGAATGACCCTAGCCTGGACAATCAAGATGGGTGACTTGATGATAAAAAGGGTGGTAAAGACCATGGAAGTTAAAAATAAACATATAGGGCTCAAATAAGACAGATAGAGAAATCCCATGCACTAGTTGCTGCTCATAGTGTTTGTGTGACACATTCACACCGTAACAGGGTGGGTGGGGATGTTTTCTGATCTCTGCCTGATTGACGTTAATGACATTCTTACAATGGCTGTGGCTTTCCTCATACCACACCCAGGAGGGGTCAAAGGCACATTGCTCCTGCGTATTAATGTGAAAAACCATATTTTTAGTCAAGCTCTTAAATGATGCCAGGTGTTTGCTCTGCTTGCCTAGCATAGACAAAGCCCTGCCTGTGCTTCCCAGCAATGTGTAACTCAGCTCTGCAGATTGCACCAGCTATCTGTTTTAATCCAAGTCCAGCTACTAAATTGATTACACTCATCCCTGTGAAAATGCCTCCTGTTGCAGTGGAAGTCAGCAACATCTGTGAGTGCGGATACAAGCCCAGCATAGTACTGTGAATTGTCCTGTTTATTTGTGTTGCCTACAAGTCCCGCTTACAGATCAGCAGCCTGTGTGACAGACACAAACCAAAAGCATTTGACTTTCCACAGAAGGGTTATTTCCCTCTGTTGCTTTTATTTTGTCTGCCATGAAAAACCTTACTTCTGCCAGTGAAATAAAGCACCAGAAAAGGAAACGGATGCAGATCCACTGCCTTAAATGCAGCAGCGTAAGATCTCACTTAGCATTCACCCAGTCCAGGTTAGCAAAGCATGGGGCAAAGTTGAAACCGTGTAACAAGCCAAACACTGAGCTTCTGAGCCCAATTCCCAACACTGCTGAGAACCTCCGTGTAACAGCAAAGAAAGAACCACAGTCTCTTAAAAAAGAGGTCCAATCGCATGCATTGCTTGCTTAGAAAGTTGATATGTTCAGATGCTGTGTACCTAAATAAGAGGCCATATCGTGATGCTGAACACTCAGCAGATCCCAGGAAGCTAGCAGCACCTCTTAAAGCCCAGAATTCCTGAAAATCACAACTTTTCTGTGTTAGGCCCCTGATTTTAGAAATTTCAGTTTATAAATAATTGATTCATGCCACACCTAAATTTAATAATGCCAGGGAATCTAGCAATATCAGTGTGCTGGAGGCTTCCAGGCACAGTTCCACAACAGCTCCATGGGATGTCTGTGTAACCTGTGTGCCGTGGGGCTCACACTGGCTGTGTTACTCCAGCCATGGCAGGGCTGGTGCTTGCATGTCCCGTCCTGCTCTCTTTTCTACCCTTACAATCTCTCATTAGGATCAGTACCAACCCTATGGAAGCAAAGTGCAGACTAGCCTGGACTGTTCCAATGTCTCCAAACTTGTGGTGCAGCAGCAGGAGAGCAGGGATGTCCTTCTCCTTTCTTCCTTGTGCACGCAGCAGTGGTGGCATCATGACAAGACAGGCTGTCAGCTGATGAGGCATTGGCGCATTGGCTGAACCAAAGATCCTCACATCTAGCAAAGCAAAGTATGGGCACTGCTAATCAGAGACACAGTGAGGACCAAGTCCCATCCTTATAGATCCCTGCACAGACCACAGACCACTGTTATGTAGACCTCAAGCTTCAACTCCTATCACGCTGACAGGTACATCATTATGCACATACACAAGTAGGAATCTTTCCTACTTGTATAGGTATAGAAACTCCCTCAGGGTCTCAAAATCTGACTAAGAGTGAGAGTGCAGATCTGGTTATGACGAGATCAATGTTTGTGTAAACATGTAGAGGAAAAGAAGCCAAATCTTTACATTTAGAACACACTTTGAAAAAGTGATATTAAATTAGTGAAAACCTTTCATATAGATACTGTGGGTTAATTTCCTAGAGCATATTTTCTAGACAGAGATCCTGTAACAGTCTGTCTACTGCCAAATTTTGCAAGAGCAATCTTTTTGGGTTTTTTTCTTCCATTTCCCCAGTGACCCAGTCACACATATGCATTTTCTCAGGATTACCACAGTGATTCCTTTGCAATGATGGTTCTATTCTGCTCTTTATACTAAGGGTCAGAATGTTAATCATGAAAAGAAGAATAACAGCATCATCAGTGGTTGCTTACAGAGCAGTGAAGCTGCAGATCAGCTGCTGAGGACAAATACCAGACATGAACAGGCTTCAGAAAAACAGAGTCCTGAAATACTTAAACAATCTTTCCTAAACCAAAACATTTTCCATACAGAACACACTCAACATCTATGTCAGGCCCTTCCTGAACAGAATGGTGATGGGGTGCAGGCTTGCACTGGGCAGCGGGGTTCTCATTGTACCTGGGCAGCTTCACCATGCAGCTACAAACGCAACTTCCTTTTGTATCATCCCAATGAGCAGTGTTTGCACCTACATCATGTTACTTGGTCATGTTCAGTCAATTAAGCTAAACTCAAAAAATAACAGTAGAATTTTGTGTTCATGTTGATATTAAAGAGTTAAAAACCAGGTTTTACTGCTATTTCTATGCTAGCAGGATGTGCAGACCAGCGAAAGACTGGGGTCCATGCAACGGCATTCTGTGCCCACAGGCAGTACTAAAGACTTTCAGGCAGCTTTACTTAGGGTGTAGGAAGACATGTCAACAGAATAGAAAAGTAGAATAGTTGAGGGATTATTATGTACAGGTTATGGGTAGGCAAAATGAAGCACAAAGAGTTAAGTATGTAGGAGCATGATAGTCTGTCTTAAATGGCCTATGATTTCTTATTTGTGCTCAAAGTGATCTGGGCCTCAGAAGAACTTCTTACAGAGCAGAAGTGGAGTGTGGACTTGTGTCTTCAAATTGGTTTTGTTGTATGGGTAGGAAAGCCACAGGGCACTGAGCAGGGACTCAGGGAGCCTGTGACCAGAGTAAGTTTCCAGCTCTTCTGACATACTTTAGAGTATCTGAGCCATAAGAGTATTTTCTCTTTAGAGTCCAGTCAGACAGACAGACCGCTCTATTACAGCAAGGTGCTACATAAGACTGGAAACAGAAATAACTCACATCCCATCTATTCTTCCTGAGTACAGCTTCTCCTGCACATCAAAAATCTTCCAACAGCTTTGATGGGGTCACTTTCAAGCTACATGGATGACAGGAGACTTGGGGGGTTGTGAACTGCCTTTTCTCATTGCTTTGCAAATTCTGAGTCAGTCATAGAAATAAGAGAGAGACAGGAAAAAATAGCAAGGGAGAAGTGGTTAAGCATTCCTCTGTGACGCAAAAGGCAGTGATGTCAGAATTGGAGACCACAGACACCTCTGCCAAAATGAATGGGATTCCAGCAGGCTCCAGCTGGTCTCATGGTTTTGTTTCCTGGATACCAGCAATTCCCAGCTGTAAACTGAACAATTAACCCCTTCCCTGTTCTGGGTTTCCAGGCAGCCCTCACAGGGGAAGTTTTTCCCTTGCTGGTGAAAGATTCCAATATTTCATAATCAGGCATCTTGTATGAATCAATGGTTAGTTTAAAAATAACCTCTTGACCCCAACTGTCTGGGAGAGCCAACAGAACAGTGAAAGAGAGAAGCCTTTATACAAAGCAGCATCTCTTATCTGATCCCTCAGCTGCTTCCCTGGCCCTTGAGTTTCATTCTTCATTTACCCATATGACTTACTCCCTTCTTCACTTTTCCAGGATCTCATTTTCCTTTCTGACTTTTTTATTCTTTTCTCCCCTCCTCCTCACTTTTTTCCCCCCTTCCTATCTCTGGAATGAGAAGATGAGGCACGGCTTTAGCTCTGGACATACACTGGGAATAGATCTGAAATCCTGGACCTGATATACAACTCCCAGAAATTTTTGTGAGGGAAAGCATCCAAATTCTTAATCTCGTGGCTGATTCTCTCCTGGCACAAGGTGAAAGCCTAATTTTGGATCTCAAACCCCTGAACTTCCCGAAAGTAAAAATCTAGGCATGGATTTTTTTTTGGCTGAACAAGCCCTCCCACTGCTGGGAGTGAACAAGAATCTGAATTCAGGCCAGACCAAAATAATCAAACATACGATTTATTAATCATTATTAATCAAATTGCACTTAAGCTGCACGGGCAGGTCCCACTGCTCTTCTCTCTGGTACTGACTGAGTGAGCGAGCAGAGAGCCAACAAAAAACATAACACAGCCTGAGACATCAGAACCAATTTCATCAGCTGAGCACTAATCTTGGGAGCAGAAAGTATGAGTTATTTTGTCTTTTCACCACTTGAACGCATAACAATTTTCAAACACATACAACATCAGAGCAAGTTAGAATGTAATGATTATATTTTTCAACAGGGAGAGTATATACTTGTCCAAACCCCACAAAATTAAAGCAACTCCATTAAGGGCTAAATTCCATTTCTAGCCTGCTCACATTGCGTTGCTGCCACACCAAGCCCATGTAGACTCTGATTAACCTATCTGACAAGAGATGTGGGTCAGGGATTCCCAGTCAATAAACACTACAGTCCTGTTTGAGACAGGCTCTTTGCAATACACCTCGTGCTGATGCAATGAAGGACAGGTTTTCCCCATCATCCCTGCCATGCACTATGGGGACAGCTATCCTCACCTACATGTTCCAAATTGGCTTAACCAACTGAGAGCTTAAACGGGGCAAAAACTGGCTTCTTTTTATCTCCTCTCTAATTTTGAGTTTTTATGGGTCAGACATTCAAATTTTTCTCTACTAACATAAAAATGGAAAATTCTTATATGGCTGGAAGAGTTCAACTTGAAGAATAATACTAAAAGTTGAATCTGGAACTACTGGTCCTGCACCCTCACCTCCCTCAGCATGCAGTTAGGCCTCAGTACCAGTGGGCAGACCCTCATTCCTACAACTGCTCAGTCCCTAGCAGTGTGCCACAGGACAACTTCTGTGGAAGCTGAGCACAAAGACAACCATTCTGGCAACACTGAAGAGGGTGGTTCTGTCACCAATCCCCATCTTTCATAAGCCTACCACAGTCCAGCTCATGGTAAGGCTGCAATAGAGTTAGACATTTTTGTGTTCCAACTTTGCACTAGTCTATTTGATGAAAATCAGTAGGTTTCATTCTGTCGAACATATTACTTCTTCCTGGACTACTACAAAGATGTATTATTTATCACAAGCTCAAGCAGTGGGGAAGTGTAATCCCAGCCCCTCAAGTTTTCCTTTGAAATAATCAAGGTGAATTTTCCTTCACCAAGAGAGTGATACAAGAAAGAAGATCAGGAAACTTAGCAAAAAGAAGAGTGGAAAAGAATATGGTTTCTGGCTATAAATATATCAAGAGGAAAATAGGAAGGAAAAGAACAGATTAAATATTATTGCTGGTGGAAGAGCAAATAGGCATGAACTGGCCACTAATAAACTAAGGTTGAAAATTAGAAGGCTCAAAACCAATTCAACAATCTGGGGCTGCCAAATATGGGAGCAGCTGAAACCCAAGCTCTAGTTTAAGAATAAAACTGTTAAGGCAACAAAAACAAGCATATAACATGATACCTCTGAAAAGGCACTTGAGTCGTCATCCCAAGCACTCCTTTGTAGGCCTCTACTGAAAATTTCCCTTTCCTTTTCAGCTGCTTCAGCAAAGCAGACAAGCATTTCACTTTCATTTCACTTGCAGTAATGTTTTCATTTCTAAGACCAAAGAGGAAGAGGAGAGGTTGTACTACAGTTCAGGGGCTAAGGCATGAAACACTTGGCCAGCTGGGCTTCTATTCCCACCTCTTCAGTCTTTCAGTCACTAATTTCTTGCATGATCCTTGATTATTTTTTTCACCCATTTGGCTCAGGGGATACCCAGTCAGAGGAAAAAACAGATACATATCTTTATGATTTGAATTGCAGCAGTGCTGCAGAGCCAAACACTACATTTCAGGTGCAATACAATGCCCATCCTCCAAAGTATTTACTACCAGGTAGATACAATAAGCAAATACTGAGAGCAAGCACACATCAAAAGGAGTTGATCCTGATTGATGTGATGAAGCTCCCTTAGTAGCTTTGAAAAGATCTTTGAATCTCAGAAAAGTGACACCATTGACACAGGTTAAATTACCTCTACAGGGCTTAAAGATGCACACATAACGGCACTAATAGTAAACAAGTAATATTAAATACAAAACTCTGATAATGCAAAAAGCATTAAATCAGAATTGCAGAATTATAGAATCTTTTAGGTTAGAGAAGACCTCTGGAGGTTATCTGGTCCTACCCCTCACTCGCAGCAGCCAGTTTGAATCAAAGTGAAGAGAAAACATCTCTGATAAGGCAGTGGCCAGAATAAGCCTTTCCAATTCTACAATTGCTAAAGAAAGCCCAGTCCTGCACGGCCTCAGCAGCTCCAGAGCCAAAGGTTCTGTGACATTCACTGTGATGTTCACACAGACCTCTGGGTTTCCCGGCTTGGTAGAAATCAATTTCATTTGAGTCTTGACCTTAAAATCTTTGGTTGTCCCAAGATAGTTATCAACATGGAACCCCATAGGAAGATGCTGCAAAAGGCCAGTCACATCAGTGATGTCAAGCTGCGTTTACTGAGCAGCCAGTCCAGCACACCATTATTAGTCACAGCAGAGATTAAACAAACCTGCTTGGCCTCTTTCCCCTTTGCTTTGTACTGATGTTCACAGATAAACTTATGCGGGAGAAGCTGGAAAGAACTGAATGTCCTGTGGGAGCCCTTATCAAGAGCAGGGAGTGAACAGTGAATAACCACTCAGCAAGTCACCTTCTAAGTTTAAAAAGCAGCCTGTTGTTCTAAAGTATGTTAGTCATCAGCAAATTGGCTGGAATGTTCTTCATTCCCTCAGTTCCAGTCTCCCTCTGCTGGGATTAGCTGGCTGGTTTTCCTTAGGCTTTTTTAGAGATAAGAACAAATACCTTTTGCCCATTTTTAGAATCTAACTTGTGTCATCTTATTTGGAAGTTTAACATATGTTTGTTCTAATATATGTTTGTACTTCCTTCTTTGAACTGTAAGCTCTTGGGACAGGGACTTTTTCTCATCCAGTATTTGTCCAGCATCAGCATTTGTCCATCTTCATCAGAGCCTCCCTCTGTCTCCTGGCACACAAACAGTAACTCCAAGCAACATAGTTATTTGCTTCTGTGACTCTTCACTGCTGGAAATAGACTCAACTACTGGCAGGTAGAACCTGATCAGAAAAGACCATCACAGTGAACCCAGGGTGTCTCAGGAGATATCTGTTTGAGATGTGAGATAGCGTTCTCCTGGCTGTGCCCTTCTCTCTGCATACTCACTTGTGCACAGAGATGCAAAGATGCATTTCCCAATAGAACACAGTCACCTATTTTTTTTTTCTTTCTATTTCCTGTTCTTTACAAACAAGAGTGCACTCCACTTGAACAGGATCAATTGAGGCCTCTCTTAAAATGCACATTCAAAAATACAAGCACCAGTTTCTGGCCTATTGCCAAGCTGATCACAGACAGCACAACAGACCTTACCCCGCTGCACTGCCATTACTCCACTAACAGTGATTCCAGAATCAGTTTTGCTATTCCCAATTCATTCTGGCTTCAACTCCACATCATTAACAGTTCCTAACCTTCCCTTTCCTTTACAGTTCCTTTCCTTTCTGGCCTTCTTCCAGTTCAAGGAAGAAGGAGCTAAAGCCTCATTTTTAATGTATCCTATCAGGATGCCAGGACATCCTGGATTGTTTGCAACTACTGTTATTAACCATCTGTAATTTAGAAATAGAGGTGGTTTGCTTAGCAAGTACAAAACATGGGTTTGGTTGGGACAGTAGGAGGTAGAGACTTAGAAACATCTCTACTCATAGTTCTTATCATTGTTAATTCTCCTCATCCACACTGCAATCACTGGTTCTTTTCGTTTCAGTTTGCCAGTTTGGTTACAGCGTTTGACTACAGCTTGATCTCAGATCAACTCTTACGGAAAATGCCACCACTGCCCTCTCCTGTCCTTTCCTTGTCTCCTGTTTTCACTCCTTTTCCCACGTTTTCCTTAACTCTGGAGCTACAATCTTCTCACGGATGTGACACAGAAAAATACCTAGGAAAAGTTTTGTGCCCTCTTCTTGTATTTAGAACTCAAGACATGAATTGTCCCTTTCTGCATTTGTTTGTCCAGCACACAGCATAGGAGGTCTGCCAGGGGCACTGACTGCCAATGTGAGGTAACATCCACTCCTGCAGCTGTAGCACAAGCTGCAGTTTTCCAGCTCTAACTTCTCCCTACTGCTAAAATAAGTTCAATGGTTTAAAACTGGCAGCAAGAGGACTGTTTTTCTGGCATTTCATATCAATATCTACTTCTGAAACCCTCTTAGATCATGGAAGAACTCTAGGCAAGCCTCTGTACTTTATGGAGCATGAAGAGCATTCTAGGAGTGAAGACAAGTTTTGGGTAGCATCCCCTCTGCCACTCATCCTTGGAGATTTTGGTTTGTACTGAATACTGATCAGTTGTGCTGAGAAACTCAACAAGTTCTGAGATCTGCAACAGATCCTGATAGCACAAAAATCTACCATGGAACAATCATAGGCTAAACGTGCTAGGAAATCAGAGGTCAGTGAGCATGCAAGGATAATAGGCAGTGATTGTAAACACAGCTAAGCACAGGAACAGATAGCTGATTCCTTGGATCATGGACAAAGTGTCTTAGATAAAGAAAATATCTGGGGATCAGAGCTGTACACGTGTACCATAGAGCATGTGCTGTGCTGGCCTGTGGCTCCCCTGGTGAAGGAAAACCCTCAAAGTATAAAAGTCCCAGATCCAAAACTTTGTCAAAGAGAGAAGCTGTTGCACAGAGACACACTATTTGGAACATTTAGGAAAATACTCATCAGACATAATATGCCCAGAGTCTCATTTTGTCCTGCATAAAAAGGAAAGACAGCATTTTAGTCCAGCCTTCTCCAAAATAGTTGAGAAATAGCAGCTTCCACATTCCACTACTATGACAGTAATCGATAAAACAAAAGATATGGGTATGAAGAATGTATACAAAGATGTGTTCCTTCTGCCTGTGAAAGGCTGGACAAAGTCCTGTCAATGTTACTTTATGCTGGGACCAACTGGAGGTCAAGACATGCTCTAACCATCACATACTTAAAGAAGTCATGTCACCTGAAATGTGCAATATGCTACTTATATTTATTCCCAATTTCATAAGCAGGAGTTACCAAAGAGGAGGAAATGTCAAGAGACCATTTCTGACCACATTAACACCAAAGCTCAACATGGAGACAGGTAGGAGAAGGGGGCTACTTCCTAACTATGTTTCTGGGAATGGAAAGGATTCAGAGCACTACAGAGGGTATCAGACATGATGTCCAGACATCTGGGCACAGTATTCATCATTGCTCTATTGGTTCAGTTCCTGTCAGTGTTACTTATTGGCTAGAAATAGCTGGGAGCAGCAGAGGCAAGGCAAGGATACTACCTCTGTTTTGTAGGCACCTGGCTTCCAAGTCTTTTTTCATATGGAATAGCAGGCACTGCTAGCAGGTAATATCATGTATCCAGTTCCAGGAATGAGGGGGCCACACACCACTTAGTAGCCAATCCTGACTCCAGCAGTAGCAGCAGGGAGGACAACAGCACAGACAAATTAGTGATCTAAGTCCTGAGGCTACAAAATATGGAAGAATAATTCCACATACAACAATAAGATGATACTACCTGATGCAGCTGGACACTAACCTACCCTCTATTTTGTGGAGCATTTTAAGTCAGAGAACATAGAATGGAATTTTTTGCTTCTTCCTTAGAGAAACCTTGTCATCCAGGTTTGGTCATACCATAACAACATGAAAGTCCATGTCAAAGGCAATGTAGTATTTTGTGACATTTTAAAGAAAAAACATCTTTTGAAATGGGGCCACTGTGTGAGTTGCTTCAGGTGAAGCAGAGACATATGATACATCCTAAAGGTTACCTGCTCTTAGCACATCGCTTTTACATTATAGCTGCTATATGCAAAGTGAGGGGATCAGAGCACTGATTCTATATACAAATCTTTGTCACTTGTGTCCCTCTCATCTGACATTTGTATCTTGGAACATCTCTGTCACATCTCAGATCTTGCCCTCTGTGTATGGCAATTTAGCTGTTTGCATAATGAGGTAAAAACCTATAGCTTTTGGGGAAAAAAAGAACTTCTTAAATATAGAGTCAGCCAAGGTGATTCTCCCCCTGCTTCATTCTTGTAGTGAGACGGACAATGAAGTCACTAGTTTGCCATAAACACCACTAAGCCACCAGAAGGCAGAGGAACTCCTCTCCCATCAGAGTCCATGTAACAAAATCAACCTGGAAGCGTATCCTGAAGCCTCCACCCACTCAGCACATCAGCCTCCAGCCCAACAGGAGTTTCTCTGAAGTGGATTCATAGGTCCAAAGGCTGAAAGAGCCAGAAAGGAATATTATGGTCCTCTAATTCGACCTGAATAGAGGCTGTAATTCTTCTTAAGCCTAAACTAACATAAGCATTCTTGAAAGATACCTAATCTCATTGTAAATGTTCAAAACCTTATGAAGCCACTGTTGTCCCTCATAAACAGCTACAATGTGTAATTGACTTCACTGCTAGCATGTTGTGTAGTATTTATTGTAAAGATTTATTTATTTTTTTGTTACTTTTGCTTCTAGCTTGAAATCCGGTCATGTCTTTGTCTGCACAACTGAAATGCCCCAGTAACTGCATGTCTTCATTTGCCAGCATCTACACAGGGTGCTCAAACAATTTCTTAAATCCTGCCTTTGAGATGAATTCAGCTTCCAAAATTTGTTTACCAGCTACTGTATTGGTTTTGTCTTTTCAATCCCGTTTTGGGATTCCTGCATCCTGCTTGGAGTGAGTGGCCATCAGAATAAGACATCGTGTTTAAATAACAGCATTATTAACATGGAATAATAGTCATTTTTCTGGAGGCCTAATGGTTTTGTAAGCCACAAACAACTGTGCAACTGAAGGTGACAGCCTGGCCCAGCCACTCCTGTGTCTTGATCGTCTGGGTTGAAACTTTGTTGTTTTGGGAAGTTTCTTTAATTTTTCTTTCTTTCTTCTCAGGGCTTTTTTTGGTGTGCTATGAAAAGAAGCTCTTCATGAACAGTTAGAACAGAACAATCTCCCTTGGCTCCTCTCCAGTTCCTGGAGGTAAAAACATGACAAGCAGCATTATTTCACAAAACTGACAAATAATCTTTGCCAGATTTTTCCCAATTAGAGCCTATCAGCCTTTACAATGAAGCCCTTTATTTGTCCATAAACAAAGTCTGATTATACCTCACTAGGAAAAAAAGAAGGGCACGTGCTTCTACATTCCTAATATGAGCACTAGTAAGACGGAAGGACTTTGTTTTTAACTGTCTTAAGTCTTTGTATGCCACGGCTGTGTTGCAATAATAGGTAACTCAACTCTGGATAACTGACCAGAGAGTCACTGATGATACCCATCACCCAGCAGCACAGTGTTACAGATCACTTCCAGGGCAGGATTTTCCAAAGGAGTTTCTGGCACGATATGTAGACAGTATCTGTGCAAAGAACAACTGAATGCAGAAATGGGGCAGCCAGAAAGTTCTGTTGCTACAGCCACCACCAAGCTCTTCATCACACAGTTGACTCATCACTTCCTTCAGGGTAGATGTACCCTCAGAGATGTACTCTCCACCTTCCCTAATGCAACAGTTCTGGATGCCATGGGAAAACCAGGGAGATGGACTTCAGAGAGTGGCCCAGCTCATGGCTTCCTCTAAAAAGCATCTCCTTTTCTATTATCAAAGACAGACAATTGGACTGATGCTTGAACATTATTATTCTGAGGTTATTAAACACAATGTATCTGGACAGCTTTGTGTCATAGTTGTCATATCTTCCATGTAATACTTATTTCAGTGAAGATAGTTCCATTTTGCAATTATCTTTCATTAAGATATATAGGTACAAAACTTTCTGTGACTGCCTTTGTTTGTGTCATTGAACGTGATTCACTGCTCTGTTCGTACAGGCCATGATTCACTTGGTCTATGGTTTTTATTATGAGAGTTATTTTAGCAATTTGGCTGTCCTTAATCCACTGGGATTAGATTTGATTACAGAACTAATACACTGGATAACTATAACCTGTCACATAAAACAACTTCATATTGGTGATGGTGTATTTTATTTCAGCTTATTGAAAAATTACACTGCATTTTTCTCCCACTTTGAGTTGTACATGTGTCAGATTATAAAAGGAAACATGACTCTGTGTGCTAATAACATGCAATTCTTCTTTTCCTCCTTTATATTCAGAAAGAAAGTTACTTCACCACAGGTGGGAAGTGTTGTGTATTTCTGAGGTGCAAGGCCACAGGTTGATATTACATACATCAAAATCAAAGTCTCCTGAGTTACCATCAGACTAGAACCCACTTGCGTGCTAGCCCTCTGCGTCTGGAGCCACACATCTGGGAGGCAAAATTAAAACCAGAAGCTAGGCAAGTTGTAGCTTCCCAGCTATGCAGCTAGAATTTCCAAAGTGACAGGATGTTGTGGTATCTCCCTGAAAGCTGTCCTCACCTTGCTGATGAATTACAATTCCTGTAATTTTGGCCACATGGCATCATGTGATCCCATGATGTCCAATAGTTTCCCCAAGAGAATCACTGTAGGATAACCCAACTTGGCTTCTGGTGACTACAAAAAGCTTGCTAATCACTGGGTTTAGAATGTGCATGTCTAAACATCTACTCCATATGGCATTTGTGTGACTAGGTTTCTCCGTTTCAAGAAACTAAATATAGATTTAAATGCTCTGGGTACTTTATTGAAGCAAAATAAAAGTGTCCTAAGTCAAAAATGGCAATGGAATTGCAAACATATAGCTGTTCCCACTGATATGGCTGGATTTCTGTTCCTACCGGGCTAGCAAAAGAAACAGTAAACAGGCAGTACTGAGAAGCAGGCAGCTCATATGTTGCTCATAGCTTCACGGCAAGACTTTACACACATTATTAGAGGCTACAGGACTTGGCATTCTTCTTTCTTATAATACTAAAAGCTAGAAGAGGAAAGTGATAAATTGTGTATGTGATTATTTACTTACCTTAGCAAGGGTCTAACAGCCTGGCTTAGCTGGTTCACATCTGACTGCTCAAGACTGTTACAAGAATAGGAGTTACTTAAGAGCTGGTTGCTACTCTAACCAACACAGCGCTGTAACCAAGAAAGGTGGAGAGCAGCCTAGGCTGTCTTTGCCCAGGAAGCTGCAGGAAGAGATGTTTGCACAGAAACAGGAATGAAACATCTCAATAGTTTCACAATTTTGACACTAGTATTTCTACTTAGCAGCTTGAACACTTTTAAATTTTGAAATCTGGGCCACAGAGAGAGATACCAACTTAGAAGTAACGACAGTGGCCCAGCTATTCAAATTCCATACTTCTTAGGTTTCATATTTTGTCTATACGCAGTACTGGCTTAGAAAGAAGCCATGTAATGAAGCTGGAAGAGAAGTAGGTTTTATGCTGGCTTCTACCACTGAGCACAACTGAACAAGTCACTTGCCTCTCTGCAGCCCTGCTTCCTCTCCTGGTATTTTGGTAATAAAGCAGACGATTGTTTCCTACTCAGTTTTGAACTGTGAACTTCCTGAGGACAGCTCC
Organism: Loriculus beryllinus; assembly: GCA_039877255.1. Taxonomy (NCBI): domain Eukaryota; kingdom Metazoa; phylum Chordata; class Aves; order Psittaciformes; family Psittacidae; genus Loriculus; species Loriculus beryllinus. The sequence goes on along the minus strand of JBCJKH010045314.1, from coordinate 53,319 downwards.
TGCCTCAATCAGCTGGGGACTCGCTGGCACCACAGGACAAATCAGGAAGTTGAATACTATGGAGGTTTTGCTTTTCTTTACTGCTGGTAGCCCAGCAGAAGCTGCTGCTCTCCCCACAGCAATAGGCAGTGTACAAGTCGAGTGGATTTATCCAAAACAAACAAGGTTTTGTCATGCAACATGCATAAGGTTTCCTTTCTCTTGCTTAATCGAGCAAGCTCAGACTTCATGAGGTTTCCCACTCTCACCAAAGCAAGGTGTTTGTACTGTGAACGTTTTCATTTTGCACAAAACAATAGCAAGACAGTTAGGAAAGCACTGAAGTGCTGTATTCCCCTTCACAACAGTCCCTGCAGAGTGTCACAGAAGAGCCTGTGAATAATTTCTACAGACTTCCATATGAAAACAGAATTTAGAGAGAAACTTCTCATCTCCTCAGCACTCCAGGCAAGAGTAAGGCATTATTCAGAGGCAGCATACCCATAAACCAGTCAAAGGGTACTGGGTTTAATTCAGCTTAGGCCATAAATACTTTGTGACTTCAGAGAAATCATTTAAATCCAATTTTTATTTGTTATGGTCTCCTGTGACAGCCAGTATCTGATTTGTCCTTAGTTTGTGTGTTATTTTCCTTTCAAAAATAAGCGACTGGGTCTGAAGAAATCCTGTGGATGGAGTGAGAAATTGCTTCTTCCCTTGAGGAGCAATTGAGACTGGTCTGGGACAGAAGCTTCCAGACCAGAAGAAAGAACATGACAGACAAATGGAGCGAGACAGTCACAGCAAGGAGCTATGAGCCTGCGGCTGCACTAGTGAGACTGCAGAGAGACACAATTGAGCAAGCACCCAGGGCTCAGAGGTGATGGGAAGAGACCAGAACAGCCACTGCCCACACACTGGGCAGGGAGCTTGTTTACAAGTTCTTTTTGTTTCTATTCTGTTTTAGCTAATTATTTGGAGTATTCTTCATTTAAAAGGTTAAGTATTTTAATTTATATTCTAACACAACTTGGCTTCTTTGGATGGCTTTTGTTCTAGCTGGTCTGGGCCACTTGGTAACAAGTTCAAGTAAGTTGCCACCATTTCCAGAGTAACTATGAGGATCCGCTAGTGTTTCAGTGGTAGGTTCTGCAGATGGAAGAGCCTCACTTCTCTGCCTTTTTCTAGCAGGAATGCAAACTCTGAAGACTGTTCCTTATGAGAAGTATTCGTTTGTGTCAAGACTCCAGTTTTGGTTTCTTTTGTCTGCAACTGTTGATCATTGGTGCTGGTTTGAGTTACTGTGATGACATGAAAAAGTCGCAAGAAATTTCTGATCGAAGCCAGTGGGAGCCAGGATAAGGGAATGTGCAGGCTTTTGAATGCCTTCTGCCAATGCTCTTTTCCTCTCTTGCTCTTGAAGCTGACCAGACTCTCACTAAAGTGGCTTGGCGCATCCAGGTATGGCTCCTGTCTTTTATTCCTCAGTGATAAAAGGCACCATGTTGAAAGACCTACCATAATCGTACACTCTAGACAGACTAAAAAAAGGAAAGCATTTGAAGACCAGATCTCCAGCTGACATGAACAAGTATTTCTCCACAAGATTTCAGGTAAACATGTGTATTAAAGCTTGCTTTCATTCTACAGGTGGAATTCCAATTTAAGAGCCCATAGGAAGTTAAATCTAAATTCAGTCATTTAAGGGGAAAAAAGATAGGGTAGAAGGGAAACTTTTCCAAACGTATAAAGTAATTTGCAGCATAAATGTTGTGGTGAACCGCAAACACTCACATTAGTTTACATATGAAGATGTAACCTTAAGCATAAGATAGTTTGCAGTAACAAAAAGAGTTGATATCCTGCCTATGTCAATATTCCTAAAGGTGTTGGTCCAGGAAAGAAAGGAAACAAACTGCAAGGAGATGCTGACAGCAGAAAGCATCAATGTGGAGTTATTCAGAGGAAAAAGACAATCTGACAGGTTTTCATCACTGATGCCAGTGCCAAAAGAGTCATCACAGATGAAATACTCGAAGAAAGGCCACATCTCGCCTATTCAAGGATAGTACATTATATGGAAAGAGCTCTGTCAGGACTAATAGTCAGCCTCTGTTATTAGATACTTCATTTCACTGCATTGCTTATTTTTCTTTCCCCAGCTAGAATATCACTCTAGCCACTAAAAGCTTTCTTATTCCAAAACTCAAACATGAAACTACAAAATACAAATCACATTGGGATAAAACTCTGACATTTTCCCTTGTTCTAAACACTCAAAGAAACACATTTTCTTTTCCTGAGAGTTCATGAAAAGAAAATCCAAATGGATTTCAATATGGACAAAGATAATTCCTAATTAGAAGTAACTCAAAGATTTAGAATAGCATGTGTTGACCATGTGCCTAAGTCTCACTGATGTAAATTATATATAACTGCATTCTTAGAATCAAACACACAATGTAGTGCTGTCTTGAACAGCTAAGCACACACCTTGGTACTTTCCTGAATCGGGGCCAAAGTCTATGGGATTTCATTAGCCGATTCATTAAAAGGCACATACACACAACTGTTGTGATAGGACAAGGGGTAACGGTTTTAAACCAAAACAGGATTTAAACTACATATAAGGAGGAAATGTTTTACAATGCTGAGGCGCTGGCACAGGGTGCCCAGAGAAGCTGTGGCTGCCCCATCCCTGGCAGTGTTCAAGGCCAGGTTGGA
>JBCJKH010045314.1:36653-50501 GCA_039877255.1 Loriculus beryllinus | reverse complement strand
TTCAAGGCCAGGTTGGATGGGGCTTGGAGCAACCTGCTCTAGTGGAAGGGGTCCTTGTCCATAGCAGGGAGCTGGAACTGGATGAGCTTTAAAGTCCCTTCAAACCAAACCATACTGGGATTCTATGATAACTGACCTCCCCATTGACATATCTGTCAGCAGTAATGAAAATCAGTGTGTAACACTTTAGAACACCTGGACAAATACTCTTTCATAGTAAAACCTTTCAACTGTTTTTGCTTTGTACACCACACATGATTGTTTATTTTCTTTGACATTGCCATGATTAAAGTGGAATCTTGCTATAAACTAGGAGAATCACACTTGACTGGGTTAATTTTTTACTAGGAACTTTTGTTGGTCCCGAACTGAAATAGCTTTACTGTTATGTTCTTCTGAACACAGAATATTTTGGTTTATGTCCTTTTAAATCACCACAGAAAGGTATATGCCATAGGTACTATATGTTGCAGGAATCAGCAAAACCTAGTTAATGTACAAATCTAGACACATGCAACACTACTGTCACCATCAGTCACTGCAGCATTACTGCTTTGTCCAGATCCTGGTGTAAATTAATTGGCGATAGACAATTAATTTGGCTCCCTAATATCATGTAATGAAAGACAGGAGTGAAGCTAGAAGCACAATGTGTCTGAGAAGCTTTATTAGTTACAGAAGGATATGAAGAAGCTTCGTGGAAGGTAAGTACACTGCAGACTACCAGAGGCTGTAGCTCTCTTCCACCACTTCTGTAATAGCTCCATTCCAGTTGTCTACATGTGTGTGTGTGTTGTGTGTATTTGTGTATACTGGGCCTGGAGAACACAGCCCACTTGAGTGCCCCCAGAGCCAGTGCCTAGATGAACCCACTAGAAAGGGACCTTATCAGGTGAGGTGGAGAATATGACAACAGTGGCCTAACACTGCTTGACCTGAACATTATATGGAGTGAAAATGGGGAGAAGGAAAGATGAGAGTAGCAGCATATCTCCAACAGCACTGAAGGGAAAAACTAACCACTCTTACACAAAGGACTGTCCTGTAAGAAACAAGGGTCTCTGGAACTGGTAAAGAGGCAGACACTCCTCCTGTTAGGTGGGTAGGTGAGAAGCTGTGCTGTGCTTCTATCATCTCACTTTCCCACTTTTTTCCCACTTTCCCAACTACGGATGAAAGCATGGCAGACAGAAGCCTTTACATACACTAGACAGACACCAGGCATGAGGAGAAGCAGTGTCTGTGCAAGGGGATGGAACTAAATATTATGAGATGATTCAGCTCTCATTTGGCAACTGGTGTATTAGATCACATGTTTAAGCTTCCTGTTGTCTCTATGGGTCATTCCTTATATAATTTCTGGAACGCTTTTCCTTAACTAGTTCTAGTTGATTACATACAGAGATCTACCAACAACACACTAAATTAATCCTTAGTTTCCAGTCTGTCCTTATCAAGATCTTTATCTTTGTTCATACTCACCTGATAGTAATTCCCTGGTTAAGACACTTAACCTTATTTTAAGTAAGTCATATGTCACAAGTCATATGAAATTAAATCAGTGTTTCTCTCCACTCCTTTAACTGGTTTTACTTTAATGGTTTTTATTTCAGTGTAAAAGAACTTGCTGTTTCTTTATGTGGATTTTAAGTACCTGAATAGTTTACTTGCACATCCTTCATCTGGAACTATCAAACTTTTAACTATCTCCACTTCCTCCTTCATGCTTAATCTATTCATATGCGACTGCCTCCCACTTCTTGAAGTTACTAGCCCAGTTTTAATGAGAACAGGATCTGTATTTTAACTAACCATACAAGTCATCCTTTATGTAGCGCCAGAGACATCATATAGATCACACTGAGACTGTAATTTTTGCTGCCATATTTTTCTTTATAGAAACATCTGCATCTATTTCCTTTTCTATTTTAAATCCCACTATCTCATTATGTCCTCACTGACTGAGACTGATTGATTGATCTTTGTATCTTAACAACATTCTTGGTCTTGAGTCACTTCTTACTCATTTCAGACACTAAAGTTACCACTTTACTACACACTCACAATAAGACTGGGCCATGTTTGCTTTGGTAACTAGTACAGATTTTGCACTGTTGCACATATGTACATAATAGCCTTTTCCTGTTTGAATGAGCAAGTACGTGAGGGATCTGAAGAGTTGAATGGAAATAACTACTACACTTGCTGTTATGTGTCCCGTAGAGAATGTTAGCCAAAAACTCACGGTAGCTGAATAGACACTGGACATCTCCCAGTCCAGGCCATGTGCCACGTCAGTTATTAAATCACGTGTGTTGAACCATCATTCAGTTGTTTTCAGGAAAAATGATGTAAGGCACAAAAGTGCCACATGGCACTAAAGATCCCTCAGTGGTGAGAGCTGCAAGTGACGTATTAATATGACGTGTTGGAAAATCCTGGTTTTCAGCACAAAAGGATTGCAAAACCTGAAATTTGGTACTAACTCCAAATTTGAGCCAACAGTAGCAGGGAAGCTGGCATCCTTTAACAGATGAGTGGATGCTGTGCTTTGTGGCAGACTCCACTGCTCTATTTCCTATTGGTGCTCAAGCAGTAGTTTAGGCTATCTTCTTCAAACAGCTCTTAGTTGTACCCTGAGGATGAACTGTTTACTACTGTCATTCTGTGTGCACAATACAAGCCCAAGACAATATGGTCTACGCTGAAACCTAAATCTCTTCACTTTTACAAGGAAATTTCCTCTCAAAGAGCTTGAATGCTTGGTATCTGTCTCCTTCTACATGTGCTAATGATACACTGAACTGACAGTGGAATAAATCCTTCACTGAGGTGAACTGTTAAACTACCTAAATAAATAAAACCATAGGAATTGCACAGGAGGTGGAGGTTATGGCATCCAATCTGCTCAAAGCAGGATTATCATCACTGCTAGATCAGGTTGGCTGTGGTTTTGCCTGAGTCTTGAAAACCTCCAGGGAAGGAGATATCACAAGCTCTGCAGGCAACCTGTTCCCCAGTACCTTCTTGGTGAAAAAGTTTTCCCATGTCCAGTTTGAAACTCATGAGCTAAAATCTGTGGTCACTTCTCCTTCCCATATTGTCTGCCGCTACAGAAGACTTTGCCTCTGTCATTTTCACCATTCCCTTTCAAATAGTTTTAAGATGCTATGAGATCCCCCTCCCTATCCTCCTCTTTGTCAGATTCAGGTTTATATATAGTGAATAATTAAATGGATGCCATCTTAGTGTCTTTTCTGTTCTTTGTATAGACAACCGATATAATTCAAAATCTGAACACAATGATGAAATAAAACATGTTTTGTGAGATTAGCATGTGAGCAGCATTACATATTGCCCCTGGGCACACATATGGTCTGCATTGTAAACCATGATCAGCAGTTATAACCTAATCAGACCTAACTTGGGCTTAAGAGTAACAGAAAGACACTTTCATTTGTTAAAATTAATTATCTGTGGGACATTTCAGTTTTGATAAGACAGGATTTTCCAATCATATCCAGCCTCTGATGCAGGGAGACAGCACAACCCTTGTCACATTATATATGCAGCCCACAGTCTTGCAGTCAAACACAGACAGAAATGACAGGTTGAGTGTGAGGCTGTTAGTGGCTTGTGTGATAGAGGCATCTCAATTTCAACATGTTTACACACAGCTTGAAATACCGTGTTCTGAGCAAACTAGGGAACCTTGAGCAGAAGCTGGACCCACTGTGACTTCAAAGGCAAGCAAAAGCACTCCCCACCATGCAGAGAAGGCTCCTAGTCAGACACAATGGTCCCGTGAAAGCAGTGTGAATACTGACCAGTGCAAATTGAAGTCAGTGAATGAAACCTCACTAAGGGCTGCTCTTTCTTTCTGCCTGTCAATCTGAAGTATTTAGTAAACTGAGTAGAGCCTGAGAGGTTACAAAAGCCATGAAAGCATTTCCTTTTTGCAGCTAAAATTACTGAAAAGCCTTTCTGAATTCTTCATAAAAAGTGTGTGTGTGGTTCTTACAGGTGGGTTACTAAAACTTTCCCCAGCACCACAGTCACTTGATTTCCTTCTCAGTGCTTTTATTCTCCGAAGTTTCACTCTGAATGCTGACAAAGAACCAGCAAAGGCTACAGAAAACAAAAAGGTAATTCTGAACATCTGTAGCCCATTCACACAGCACAGAAAGAACATCCCTTTTAACTGCACACAGGGAGCATGTTAGATGATATCAGACACAGTCATTCTATTTTATGCACACAGCTTAACAATGAAACTAACTCAAAATCTCATTCTGCTTACAAGAAAAGGCTGCTGTGTTATTAGCTCATCTGATGTACTTATGTCCTGTCACGGGTTTTTTCAGGTGCTGTTTTAAAGACTGAGCATTGTGAATACACTGTGCTCTCAAGCACTACAAAATACTAGCAGGTTGAAGAGTGCACAGAACACTTCTTCACCAGCTGCCACAGTTGCTTGAAAATTGTTCTGTTTTCAAAAGAAAAAAAGTATGATTTTTGCTGCAAAGTGCAGAAGCCCAGCTTTCTATGCAAGCCATATACACCTCTTAGTCTGACAAAGTTCTTCTACCAGTACAGCAAGCATTAGAGTGGGACTGCTAAGCCAGCCAGGGCTGAGTTCTGGCCACAGAGCCTACCTCTGTCTTGCACATCAGGATGAAGATAGCATTAAAAATTCCAGCTCCTCAAACCTGCAAGAAACTGTAAAATGTGAGAAGCAAAATCAGAGTGGAACTTTCAAAGAAATGGCCTCAGAAGGATCCTGGTGCATCCTTCCACATGTTCATAAACACATTATCATGGAATTCATTACATTCCAGGTTTTCACAAAATGAGTGACCTGAGCTGATATTTAAAATATTTGAATCTTTAATCATCATCAGCACTATTAAATTTAGCAGCATCAAAAATATATGGCAGTCTTTGCACAGAAATAAGAAGTTGACTTCTTATTGTACAGATAAAGTGGCTGTTACTAATAGATACAAATTTCTCCACAGAAATACACTTCACGGCTTCCTTCCTGCAGAGATCCTTGGATTCCTTACTCTTCTATCCAAGATGGAAGCAAAATATCAAAACCTTAATCTCAAAATAAGCACTGGATTAAATTAAACCACCTTCTGTTTATTTTCTCTTTTCTCAGACACCTTTCAATGTGGCTTGATCCCCTTCCACAAAAGGGAATGTTGAGAGGCTGTCTGACAAGCACTTTAACCTGTTACTCCTATTGCCTGTCTGCTTTGCCTGAGAGAGCCACCTACACACATCCTCCCTGCAGCCGGTGTGGTAACCAGGAGTGTCTCCGGCCCCAGCCTCTGCTGAAATTCAGTGCGAGCTTTGTAGGTGAAAATACCCGAGCCATGGAACAGGCAGAGCTGTCAGCACAGCAATTAAGCTGTCAGGATTCTGATGTCTGCTGCTTTCTACATAATCATTAACTGTTTAGTTCCTTCTTTGCATGAAGTCTAAATTGTTCTGTGAACTGTAAAACGCTATTGGAAACTTTACCAGCCCAGCTGAAATGATTTTAATTTCATGTGACATTGCTTTCCCCTGACTACAACCCCTTGTTACCTGGATCACATTTCACTTTTAATACAGCATTCCATTTCCCCTGCACTTCAACATACAAGGATTCTTTAGGTTCCCCTGCACCACACTTCACCCAAACTGCTGTCTGCTTGAGGTTAGGGGAACAACAAAACAGGAAAAACAAGCAGACCTACACAACAGACTTTGTATAATACATAGATTTAATATATGTTTAACATGCAACCATCATAAATGAAGGCCAGTTTTGGATCATGACCCATTTTATAAGGTGCTCTACAAAAGGAAAAGACAGTTTCCTGTTTCAGAAGATCAGTGCAGTCACTAAAAGCACGAGTGGTACACTTACACTGAAAACACGACCAGTAAATCTGGCACTTCAGATGTACCACTGACTTAGTACATCTCCTGACCACAGGGGATGTTACATGATAGAGAAGCAATGGGACAGAGCCTGGCTCTGTCACCAGAATAAGTACATGGATCCTTAACCAGAAAACCCTGAGCTTTAGCTCCCCAGTGAGCTGAGTGAGCGATGGTGAGCAGTGTGTATGGGAACACTCTGATCATAGTGAGAGCAGTGAAAGCAAGGTGCAACCATCTGTTCAACAGTTGCTAAGAAGTCTGAAAAAGAAACATAGATTTTCACTTTACACAAGAAACCTCCTAAATATCAGGTTTTTTTCCTAAATATTTGAACCAAAATGTCCATGAAATCTTAGTTGTGCAATTTTAAGTGATGCATACACTGCCAAAATGTGGGAGAAAAAGGATGTGTAGGGGGAATAAAAGAACAGGAAGAGTGAACAAGAGCATCCTATGCAACTGCATTATTACCATGACTTCAGGAAGTGGAAAGGATGAGCAGTTCAGTCTTCTCGAAGAAGGGAAATGGTGAACGTTCCGTTCAGAGTAATGTCTGGTAAAGCACTCTGCTTGGTATCAGGTAAAGCAGTAGATACTTGCACTTGTATTTCATACAACCCAGCTGAGAAGTGGAATGAACGGATTGTACAGTACAGGGAAAGATAAACACATGAAAGCAAACACTCCCCTCTTAACTCTCTCACGCTCTCTCAAGTAAAAGGTTCCATGAAATGCTTCAGTCAGCATGTCATAAAGGTAAATACACATTTTAAGCTAGAGTCTGATCCAGTGACATTTATACCAGGAAGTATTCGTTATTACACTTCTGTACTAGACCAGGAGAATACCTTTCATTTTGGAAATATTTTACATCAAAAGGTAAAAGCACCAAAGTAGATCCTTACCTATAGTAAAAAACCATTGCTTCCGTAATAGAGCTACACCACTGACTGGTGGATAATCTGGCCACAGCAAAGCTACAACTGAATAATAAGATGCTTTTTCTATACAAGCTACGAGAGGACTGAGATCATTATATTTTTCTAATAGATGAAACAATATTCAAAGATTCATTTGCAAAATGGAACACTCAGGCTGATTCTGTGGAGGTAGAACAGACTTCCTGTGATCTCTGATCTTCATTTTCATTGCCTTCACTTCACAAAGAGCTGCTGCTGCTACCTTAAAATACATATCTAACACATTTTATACTTGTAAGTCAGTCAAATACTAAGGAAAACTATAAAAGTTTAGCTTCAGTGCATGAAAGCACTGAATATACCATCAATATACCATGCATATACCACCAAAGGAGCTAGATGAGGAATACTGATTTCTCTGTTACTGTAATCCTGTACTTGTACTGTAAAATTTGCTGCAATATTTCAAGAATATAACTTTTTTCTTCTACATTGCTAGAAATTGCAGATGTGAAAGATGATCATGCATCTTGTGAACATTCATCTGAAGGGGTCTGTGCAGAAAAGGGAATTCTGATGATCTGGAGTTCTAGCTCATCAGTCCTCATCATCCTATCAATGACCTTGCTCTAATTGTTTTACAGGAAAACTTCTGCAAAATATTTTCAAGACAAAAGGCTCTAATTTTGTCATTATGCAGGTCTAAACAGTATGTTACACCAATGTGGGCTTTTACCTTTTGGTGAGAAATATGCCATGTATGTCATAAATTTACGTGACAAAACCCTGTACCTATTACTGCACCAGGCTCAAAGTGCAGGAGATATGATGCTGCTACTATCCAGCCTTGTCCTTTGTGCAACTCATTTAAATTAAACCACGACAGACTGTTTTCCAAGTACTTCTTAAGCTATTACTATAATGGGTGAAAAATTCATTAGAGAGTAAATTCTTATATGCAGTTGCTGAGTTTGGGGTTTAGCTGTAACTAATTGTAATCAGCTGAACAAGGCAAAACCAGTATATAATGCAAAACAGAGTGTGGCAATGGGGTAACAGGCAATAGGGTCAAGCAAACATAAAAATAGTGTGAAGCTGAAACCCTCCTGCTAGACAAAATGAGATACGAAAGGGTTAAACAGCAAAGGAAATGATGATGATATTCACAGCAAACCTGGGCGTGGGGAACAACTGCTCAGGTTTTTGCTGCACATTTTACTTCAAAGTGTTACTCACAAATCTATCAAGGGCTGCTAAAAGCATTCTTAGAAAGCACCAAATGCACCGGCTGAGAAGTGAAGGACTAACAATGTAACTGGGATTCAGGATTTGCTTTCACCCGAATTCCTTATCCTCGAGTGAAATTCCGAAGAAAGCTACTATTTTCTGTACCATATGCTAGGTAAAACATGATTCCCTGCCTGCAAACCTAACTGGTTCCTTACATGGAGACAAGTATTTCCAGAGGTTCAGCCACTGTCCTATGCCAGCTCTACCCATGTGCCAACAGGCTGAGTGAGGTTCTTCATGCCTCCTTCAAGTTCTTTCCTACAACACGTGTTCTGCTCTCTAAATTCATGTGTGTTGCTACATCTTGCCTTTTAAGAAATGACATTGATCAGGGGTTTGCTTAAGCTCTGGCTTGTTAAAAAAGCAGATTAGAAGGTCACAGCCTGTCACAAAATCATTCCCTTGGCAACACGGGGTTGTATCAACTGGTTCTCTCCCACTGGTTGCATGGTCTTTACAGAAAGGTTTGCTGATGGTACAAGACCTTTCAGTGTTCTCTCTGGTCACACCTCTGTGGCCTGTCTGATACTGTTTAGTAGAGTGCCTCACGTGAGGTTCTCTGACAGCCGGCCTTTTCTGTAGGATCACAGAGTCACAGACTAATTTGGGTTAGAATTGACCTTAAAGATCTTCCAGTTCCATCCCTCTGCCATGGGCAGGGACACTTCCAGTGCTCCAGTATTGTGAGGAAGGGACTCCTTCATGTCTGCTCTTCTTTGTCATTGTTCTCTTGGATATATTTACTGTTGAATTAGCCTTACATTATCTCATTAAACATGAAGATCTGTTTCTAAATTCAGACTTTCCTTTAAGCTGCTTTCCTCCCTTAAAAGCCCCTTTCCTCTTCTGAACTGCTGGCCAGAACTATTCTCTCTCATTCCATGCTGAGAGCTTTCTAACGCTACATTGCAACCAAACTTCTTGTTTGCACGAAGGCAATAGACGTGTGTGCCAACAACCATAAACTTCAGGTGATAACACCTTTTGATTTTCACAGGTTTCTTATCAACACAGAGTATTTGTCTGCTGACCTCAGAAGTGCTTTATTGTAAATCCCAGCAGTCAGTCGTATGTCTTCAGTCTGGTCTAACGTCTATTGCGCACTGGGATTGCGCTGTGCCTGGCTCCGAGCATGACTGCAAGCACAGGGATCATACCACTGGCACCTTCTTCTGTATTGCGTAGCCACTGGCAAGACCTTGGCTTTGGTGAAACTGTTTTGCAGAAAGCTGTTTCTTCATGGGAAATTCCTGGATACTAGGTCATTGTGCCTGATTTATTTCAGGTTACTGAGGCTACCGTGGCACTGGGACATAATACGACATAATACAATGATTTTCCACACATTCGGCATTGCTGCTGATGAAACAGACATTAGTATTTCTACCTTCTGGGCTATTTGCTAAAGGGTGAAGCCTTCAAAAGGTCCTGTGCTTCAGAGAGAGTGGAACATACAAGGCACCAAAATATTTCTACAGAAGGAGGCCAAATCCTGACTGCAGGAAGATTCACTGAGACCAACTCTTACACATGAAGTTGAAATATCCGTACCTAACTGTTGACGGATTTGGCTGCAATTATACACCAAGATTAACACAGAACCAGAGTCTGAAGCTGAACATTTTGAACCTTAGGAGACAGAGAAGCTGAAATTGGGGTATAGAAATTTAATGTCCCTATTGGGGAGCAGCTGGAAATTGGCATGTGGCTGAAAATTCAGTAATTACAGTGTAAGCTTCATCAACTGAATCACAGCAACATTCTTACCCTGCCCAAGGAAAACAGATTTGTTGAGGTCATCATGACAGCAGCTGGGCACTACAGGTACCCTTTCTCTAGTTAGTTAAGTATGGTTTACCCTGTGTCTTAGTTTGAAGGTAAGACCTTCTACTTCCATAGCAGTGCATTTAACCAGTCCTTAATGGATACCTTGTCCTTTGCCCAGCATTAGGAAGCCACCCTTCTGTCTTTCACAAATGAGAAAGGGATCAACACTTATCATTAACATTAAACAAATGATGATCACATTTAAATTTAAGTAAGATGTTCTGCAGCACCACCACAAGCATAAATTCACCCTTGTTTGAACCAAAGAATTAGAGAGTTGGGGGGGAGAAGGAGAGATGTGAGGAGGAAAACTGAAAAGCCAAAACTGAAGAGGCTGTTTTGCAAGAGCAATTTACAGGCACAAATTCTAATTCTGAGAGACACAGAAAGCCTCAAGGAACAAATCCAACAGATCACAATAGAATGAGAGAAAAATTCATAGAATGCAGTGTGTCTGGTCTGTCGTTTGATTATATTTGCTCTTCTTGTTTGCATCAGCTTGTTTTTAATTGCTGGTTGCTGTGGTACTGCGGCTTCAATGTGATTTCCCACAAACCAGGATTTCACCTAAAAGGCTTTTTAGGCAGGTGAAGCAGGAGGTGTTCTATTGTAGGAGACAGAAAAGGAATGTACAATTTTAAGGAAATATTCCTTCAGGAATTAAATACAAAATAAGTACAATTTGCGTGTATGTAAATGACATGTTAAATTATATAAATCTAAACTGTATGAACTCACATGTATAATAAGAAAGCCATAGCGGAGATCAGGGCTTTAGAGTGCTGGGAACTGTGTGTCTGGATAGATATCTGTAGATACACATATATACAGATATGCATACATGCATATGTATGTATACCATACATATTTAAGCACATATCTAATGACACTTCAGAAACCTGTGCTAATTTTTATCCTTCTTAAGCAGTCTTAAATGCTGCTTCAAGTTAGAAGTGCAAACAATCGATCATATTGCATTGTAAGGAACTGAGAACAGAACACTGCTCTGAATCTCTGCTGCTGCTTCTGATGGCTTTTAATACCATCCTAAAGACAGTAAAGCAAAAAAATTACACATTGCCTCAGTGTGTCTGCTTGTGTTCTCTCCATTTTTACAGGTGAATTTTCAGGACAGACAGGAATTGTTGCAGCAATCATCAAAAAAGTAAAAAGGGATATTCAGATTGCAGGAATTACAAGAATGATGCAAAATTGGGAAATCAGTTGTGTTCAGCATGTAGGTTTCATCTATCTAGCTTTGATTTTTAAAATCCACCCCCTCACCCTTCCATGTTTTGCATCACATTTCATACTGTCAGCCCCCGAGAAATACAGAGGGAGACAATATTATGCTGCAGGTGCTTCTTCACACTTCTGTCTACTTTTGAGTCTCCAAATCAATCCTATCCACATTTTCCCAGCATATCCATTCTGCTGTAGCCCATCCCATGTTCGTCTTCCCACAGCTCTTGTTTGGCTCTGTCTTGTTTGGCTCCATTAGTCCTCTCTGCAGCATTGCTGCAATAGGTGATCTCAGAAAATCTCTGACATAGGGAAAGGGAGAAGTGATATTGTCCTAGATTCTGTTTTGCCTTTGTAAAAAAACCTCCATAATGGATGAAAAGATCAATCTGCCTGTCCTTTCCACTAAGCTGAGAGTTTATCCCTGGGTAGGTCTCATACACTCAAGGACACAAGCTTCTAACATGGCAAGTTCTGACTAGGTCCAGCCAAATGCTGCCACTTACAAAACAGGAAAGGAAATCATAAGCATTAACAGCAGTGTTGGCGTTCCCTGTACTAGCTCTGGGGGTCCTAAACTGCATTGCTGGAATCTCAAACTACCACTCGTGTTCCAGACAGTGGACATAGAGAGCAACTTCAGAAATTTCAGTGCCACTGATTGTATCAGCACAAATAAGTAACGCTTACAAGAATAAAATGAAATAAGCAATGTTAAAAATAATCTGCAACACATTCTGTGCTGACTGACAAAAAAAAAAACCCCATATTTAATTCAGGAAGGAATGCAACCAGATGAAGAATGAAGATACAGAACACATATGACTCAAAGCTGATGGAAACAAATTAGTCAAATGAATACTTGCCAATAGTGTTCACCCAGCTCTTGGCCAGATAACTCATGATTGTGTCCTCAGTTTGGCAATAGCTTAGTGTTTTTCTAAACATGACACCCCAGAAATGTCCAGCCAGTCCCTGGACACAAACTACTTCTACAATTCAGACTCAGACATGGAAGCAACCCTGCACAAGGTCTGTTCAATATGCAACATATGCAGCAGGAGTACATTTGCGTTTGCCAAGATAATGCATGTTTTGCCTATCTTCAGCCATTCTCACCAACCATATTCAACTCATTTGTAAGCCATAAAGCTAGTGAGTGTCAGATTGGCCTCTTCTGTCATGAAAGTATAGAAACTAACAGAAATCCTCATGTTTCCTTTAAAAAATCTAATCTTTGTGAAGGGTAATACTTTAAGTCAATCTTAAAACTCCAATTACAGAAGGTAAAGAACAAAAATCCATTATTGCTATCATTAAAATACCTTAAGGTTTTTAATCCAACCAAAATATGATGAGCTGGGCTCTTCCAATTGGAGAAGGGGCTGGCTCACTATATTTAATCCCTACACTTGGCTATACCACTCATGGTGCAAGAACAAGTCTTGACACTTGTCTCCCAGATCCCCCGGCTGTTTTGCTCTCTGTGCTACCAGCAGGTCCAGGCATGGGTTGTTTTTTTGTGTACAAAGGGTGGTATTGATGGAAACAAACAGTTGAGGCTTGTGGGACAAGTTCTTCAGGTGGCTTATGGGAAGGTGCTTGGGATTTTCCCTGTTCCTTTTCCTCCTCATTGTTAAGAGTTGACTCAATATGTTAGATTCAATCCACACCAGAAATACTAATACTGTATCTACGGGAATTCAGAGGTGGCTTGTGAGACTTACTGTTAGATCTTTATCAGAACATGGCTGATTTGAAGTCAGATGCTCACTAAAGAGAATTTCTCTTTCACTTTGTTAGGATTCTTCTCATTGTATTTCTTTCAGCTGTAATTTCCTCAGATATAATTCATCCTCTCCTTCATGAAACTTTTTGCATTTAAAGGTGCATTATTTGTACCTTTACATTGTTTTGGTATAAATTCCAACCTGAAGCTCTGTTAGTTTACACTCACATGACTCAAAAACAGAAAGGGCTATCCCTGTTCTTGCCTGACCCCTTGTATATCATGGGTCACTTGGTATTACACCAATAACCATTTCAGTGACACTAATAATATTGTTTGGCTACAGCAAGTCTTTCAGAAGGGTACCCAGTATTCCTGAGAAGACAAATCATGAAGAATCTTCCTATCTGTTTGACAGTTTGTTCCAATGGTTTCAACAGTCACTGCTAAAAATAGGTGTTTTTCTTATACCTGGATGTCTGATCTCATCTTCTACTTAGCTCTTGTTACATTTTACTTCACATCTTAAATATTCAACTACTTACTCTTTTCCCCCTCAAGATTATATATAGTAAACCATTCACTCCTTAGTCTTTGGTTTGTGGGGTTTTTTTATCCAAGATTAATTTCCATAGCGTTTTTCCAAAACCTCCTTACAACTCCAACAACTTCTAGAAATGTGGATATCAGAACTATTGGAACATTCCATTCCCAGATATCTCTTTCATACCATAGAATCATAGAATCATAGAATCATAGAACAGTTAGGGTTGGCAAGGACCTTAAGATCATCCAGTTCCAACCACCCTGACATACGCAGGGACATCTCACACTAAACCATGTCACCCAAGGCTCTGTCCAACCTGGCCTTGAACACTGCCAGGGATGGAGCACTCACAACTT